>JAOEHY010034974.1:0-33150 GCA_025447955.1 Psilopsiagon aurifrons | reverse complement strand
GTTCCCTGGGTCATCCATTTTCCCCTTCTTGAAAATGGGGGTTATATTTCCCTTTTTCCAGTCATTGGGAACTTCACTTGACTGCCATGATTTTTCAACTGTGATGGACAGTGGCTTAGCAACTGCATTTGCCAGCTCCTTCAGGACCCGCGGATGGATTTCATCAGGTCCCATGGACTTTATCTAAGATTAACTTGTGATTTTAAATATAGCTGTATTTCAAGTAAAGAAATTGACTGCTTTTCAGTTCAAGAACAAGCAAAACTGTGCTTTTAAGTTCTAAAATGTAATGAATATTTATAGAAACCAGATGTTTCAGTTATTGAAAACGCTCTTTCTGGTTGAAAGAATTATGGTAAGGCTGCAGAAGAAGTGAATGTAGTCTGAGAGAAATTTTCCTGCTGCCATTTTTAGCCAAGTTGCATTTCAGAAACAGAGCTTGTATCTCTGGGTAGGAATCAAGTGGATAAAGTCACATTTTGCTTTGAGTACAGGAAACTTCCTTTAAGTGTGGGATTGCTGTGGTGGAGATCTTGCCTTGTGTATGCAGTACGGTAGCACAAAAGGCAGGGAGAATAGTGGATTTTCTTGAAAGAGAACAGGAAGACACAGACATTTTTAATAATGTGAAAATGATTGAGCATAATTTATGTGCTTTAGATTCTCACTAATACTAATCTTTCTTAAAATGGGCAAATGGAGGTTTTAAGGGAAAAAGGATCAAGCTTCACTGAAAACTAAAAAGTTTTAGACCATATATACTCAAAAAATGAACTAAGAATAGAAAAATATAATTGTCAGTCATCTTTGAAGGTTGTGTTTGGGTTGAGAGAAACAGATTTGGTTTATTGCTAGAACTGGTTTGTCAAGTGACCCATGATACAGACTGGTTATGGGGCTCCCTTGTTTGCACAAGAGGAGCAAGGACACTGGTAGTTCACCAGAGACCCAGTCTACCTGGGTATTTGGCTGATGGTGAAAACAGTAGGATTTTCTAGGTATTTATCAAGTTGTCAATTGAAATTTTAGAGACTTCATATCAAATCTGAGTCCTTTAATTATCAAGAGAACAAACTGGTAAAAATGACAGATTTTATCATTTACACAATTTTCTTTTTCCCTCCAAAATTTGAAATGTTCCATTAATTGCTTGATGTTTGTCATCATGGTTAGTAACTTACTGGGACTCCTAATGGGAAATACTGAATTCTTATAGCTTTGTCAGAAGCTAAGAAGAAAAAGGGTCATGATTTTGCTTGGAAGAAGTAGCTGGAGCTGTAATTAGAAGTCATTTCCTTTCAGAAATTAAGACAATCTGCTTTGATTCAAACTTTAGTCTGTCACATCAGCCACATAAGTCAAATGCATAAAATGTTTAACACAGATTGCCAGGGTGCCTGTTTAGGTTTGATGTGTGCAGTAGTACAGGTTCAGTAGCATAAATCCACCTTCTTATTGTGTGGGAGAAGCAATGCCGAAAATCTTTTTTATTAATGAAATGCAATAAGTGCCAAACCCCCTGTTGAAGGTATCTTGCTGTTTCATCCTACTGT
The DNA here is from genome assembly GCA_025447955.1 of Psilopsiagon aurifrons. NCBI lineage: Eukaryota > Metazoa > Chordata > Aves > Psittaciformes > Psittacidae > Psilopsiagon > Psilopsiagon aurifrons. The sequence goes on along the minus strand of JAOEHY010034974.1, from coordinate 31,597 downwards.
ATTCTTCATTCTCTAGTGTTCACTTTAAAATTAGTTTAAAAGAATAATCGCAAAACCCCACCTGCCTGAGAACAAAGATTTATGCATGATGCGTGAGATCACTCAGCTTACGAAAATAATTACTGGAGAACAGAAGGAAAGTATGATTTATCACTTTTACAAGGTATTCACAACCAGGGATTTGAAACTGTCACTTTCTGTAAGGCCATTAAAGAATTTCGGCTATGAAGTGATAGAGTCTTTCACTCCTCAAAAAACTAGAGCTTCAGTAGAGGAAAGAATGCCTAGGAAAGTACCATCTCTGTCTCATTCTAAGCCACGGTCTGCATCTTGAACATGGAATCAGCTATTTATGTGATTTAATTGCTGTCTTGGATGTTTGCCATCACAAAAAAGCCACTTTCACCATATGCACTTCTTTTTTCTGTTTCATAGAACTGTTTGTTACAGCCTGAAGTAGGGCTATTGTCGAAGAGGAAGCATATGTATTAATTTATTTGATCCTTAAATATAATTTAGAAGCATCTAAAGGTTTTAAATGTTGACATTAGACAAAATACTTTTGCAGTGATTCTGTATCAACAACCTTCATTTCAGAAGAATTCTCATCTATATCGTAATGCTGATCCTTGTAGAGATAATTATAATTTCAAAAACTAGGCTATCCCATTAAACTATAAACTATCTGTTCACAGAGGGTCACGTAGAAAGATTTCTCTTTTCAGCTTGTTGTCACAATGCAGAGGGTGCAGGTTATAATAGCTTCTCAATTAATCAAGTAGTGAGTGATTCATGTGCAAGTACCCTTACAAGTAATGGGAGATTGAGTGTTAGAAGGAGTTTTTTTTCTGGGGCAGAAGTATTAACCCTTGGAGTCACTCTGAGTGCTGCTTCCCTTTTCATGGTATGGCTCTTGATTAGCAATGTAGCCATGGTCACTCAGAGCTCACCTTGGACTGCTTTACCTGGGTTTTTTTTTTTCAGTTGTCCCTGGTCTTTTAAGGCTAACTTAGGAGTCCTCTTGGTCCACTGCACTCTGAAATACAGATGTGCTCTTGTCTCACTTTTTGTTCTTGTGTTCCCAAGGCAGTGTTTGGCCTTAAAGGGCCAGTAGCCTTCCCAGCTGTGCCATCCATCATGGTAGAGCAGACTGGGGCTGCTTCATCACGTCGAGGCAGGAGCCGCCAGAGGATCCCAGCAGCTTAGTTTTTTCCCCATTGTCCTGACCCCCTGTGTAAAATATGAAGAAGCCAGAAAGAATGCCTTGTGGCATGCTGAATAGCATCTCCCTGCCTCCAGCTGTGGGCTGCACAATGCAGTGTAGAGTAGGGAGGGGCAGCCCACCCTCACCATTACCAGTACAGTTATGTTTGTCTCTGTGCTATTGGTAACGTTTCTAACCTTGCTTAAATACTAGCAGTCTTTCCTCTAGAGTGTAAGAAAATTCATGGTGAACTGCAACACCCTCTTCTGAAAAAAGAAAATGTGCTTAGTTTGCATTTGGCTCTGCATCAATACCTCTGTTAAGTACAGCAGTGCTGAAGTTTAAAGTGGCTCATATTTCTAGATAGGTAGCAATTAGCTTTTTAAGCAATTCCTGCTTTTTGCTCTGAAAAGGTGTTGGGATTTGAGAAGAAAAGCATTTAAACGTAAAATTTCGCTAAAACATAAAAAGATGTGAGGACGAGCTTATACATGAAGTATGTGAGCATTGAAGGTTGTGTGTGTGTACATGCACACATGTATCTCTACACAAATGCACAAATCTATTGAACATGCACCTAGTAAAACCATTTTCCCCCTATAACCTTCACTAACATTAATGCCACTGTTAATGTAACCATTAAAGCAGAGTAATAAAGTGGTTATAATAATGGTGGATATAGAATTTGTAGCTGGCTCTGAGCACAGAATCTCTGCTTACAATTATCTCTTGACAAGAGACAAACTTTAATGAGAAAAGGACAATTTGGAGAAAGTCAGGTGTTGAGGTAGTTACAGCTGTCATTCCCATGCCTAAACTAGAGAAGTGCCCATATACGTGCAAGCAAAACCAAAAAACCTCCAAAATCTATAAAGAATATATTAATGTTTCTTCTCAAAGCTGATAGGGGTGGACCATAGGGATGTTTTGCTAACCATAGATGTTCAATTCCTGTATCAGCATGACAAATGGAAATACTGCTTGGCTGCAGATTCAATAATTCCAAAATTTCCTCTTCTTTGAGACTTTTGAACTTGTTTGTCCCTCTAGGCAAGAACATGGCTCTACCAAAGCACAGTTCAAAGAGATAGACGTGTTTGTCTTGAGTTTTACAACTTGCTTTTCTGCAGCTGTTCTCTTGCCTCATTCTGAATCCTGAACAGGTAAGAAACCTACTGTCAAGAATCTGAAAGATAGTCAAGGAAATACACTTCATAGTTTGTATGGAAAAAAGGGAAATGTAAAAAAAGAAATGTTTTTGTTCTTTAATCACAGTCATCACATTGGAATGAATAGAACCTCCAGATTGAATTCTTGCATTTGGCTGAATTGCAAAACAGGTTTTGCCTGCAGGCTCAGGCAGGAGGCCCATTGCATAATGCATTTTATTTAGTCCCTAGCAGTTACTCTGTTGGAGACATTTCTTATAAAGCATGTCAGATACAGAAAAAGCGATTTAGTAAGCACTGTGATCAGATCCCAATGATATTTAGTTCTTTTTTGGACCTGCTGTTTATGGAAGGCATCATTGATAAAAATAGTCTGTATTTTCCTCTGTTCTCTGATTCATTATGCTATCTTGATGCTCCTTCAAAATATTTTTCCTTCTCAAATGTGGCTTGTCTTTACAAATAAATGAAAGTAATTGTGTGTTTTGACAGCTTACTCTGTTAATAACACGATCTGTCAGGATATTTGAATTTTACAGTTTTCATTTTAGTAAACTGCATAAACACAGCATAAAACTAAGAGCACAGAAACCACGGACTGTATTGAACAACAAAGGTGCTAAAAGCCATTTGCCAAGTACAGTGCTGAATTTAGAAAGTAGATCCCTTTTTAGTAGTCAATCTCAGGTCAGTTTTCCCCATCAGTTAGTAAAACATATTTTGTACCCCAGAGAAGATGTGAGAGGTTAGTTCACACACATCAATTGCAGAAATTATCCACCGTTTTTTGTCAGCTTTTAGAAAGGAAGGTGAACTTCTTAAAGATAAATAGTTAGAATTATTTTAAACTTGTAAATCACCCCCCCCCCCATTATAATTACTTTCTGCATATATGTATGATTTCATAATACCAGTTTTACTCTCCGCTGTTAGTAGCTAGTTGACATTCCCCTAGGTGTGGACTGTTACAACATAGTTCCTGTTTTACTAGTGGCATTGAAAAAAATGCTGTTTCACCCAAAATACTGAATTGGCTACACTGTGAATCCAGTAATGCAGCTCATATTTCATTTACATACCAAGTGTGGACATTCTGCACTGTCTGGTTGGACTCTACATCATCTGGTGGTAAGAAGTATTATTTTAACACAGCACGCACCTTCTGATATACATAGTGTTGCAAAGAGGTAAAGAGTATGGAGTGAGTTGGCTGCACATCTCTAGGGTTCAGCAATGTGGATTTTAATGGACTTGGTTTCCTCATATATGTTTGCCCTTACTCAGGGAGCAGTTTCAAGTCAGAATTTTTGACGTATAAGTTTGTTTAGCACCTGTGACAATTTTATCAGGACATTTTTCTGCAGAGGCTTTGCTCTCTATATTCTTTCAGCTTCAGAATATGTTTTAAATCTGTGCTTGTTTTTTTTTTTCCTGTCTCTCTATATTGTCTTTCAGTTGAGATCTTAGCCCAAAAGTTCATTATTCTGTATTGTGCCAGAAGAGGGTCAGAAGATCCAATTCACCCTATATTCGTGTGTGCCTTAGTATCATACTAGCCCTCGAAGAGTAGCATAGGAAATTCTCCTGATGTGACACAATGCCTCTCCCTGTCTTTCCTCACTGATCAAAGGGAGCATCTCTAGGCACTTGTAACTATCAAAAGGAAGGCGTGAAGAGGGAGAGAATGGTGATATCTCCAAATGGGAGATTTGACATGACATGCTCAGTTTGACTAATGGCAAGTTTTTCTGTAGTACCTTCATGTGAATATACTCTTCTAGTCTATTTCTTGCTTTTTGGATTTACTTCACTTGTGGCTGGAGAGCACTGTTAAAATGTTTCGTGCATTTTAATGACATGCAAGTACTTTATGTTGGATTTATGCTCATCAGTGTTTTGTCACAGCCCTTGTACTGGCATAGCATCTGAAGCAGCAGTAAAAGATGTTATTGGAATGGTTTTGCAATTCTTCCTGCTCCTTTAGAACTGTGTGCTGGCAATAGTTATATGCATTTCTGCGCAGCATGGCTGTAACTTAGACAATATCCAATTTACAGCTTGTAATCTAACCTCACACATTTCTCAAGAAGGCACAAAGACAGCCAGTGTAACCATAATGATTCTTCAATTCTGACATGGTTTAAGCCGTAAATCACGCAGTTTGCTCATTCACTTCCCCCTCTTTCTTCCCCCCTGACTCCCGGGGTGCAGGGGATGGGGGAATGGGAAGAAGCATCAAAAGAATGTAACTCCCACAGGTTGAGATAAGAACAGTCACAGTAACTAAGGTATAATACAAACCACTGCTGCTACCGCTAATAATAATAATGACCGGGAAATACAAGGGAAGAGGATAAAACTGCCCACCACCCAACAACCAAGCTGTGAACTGAGCTCTTCTGGGTTCCTGCCCTCCATTTATTTTTTTTCCATCCCGGGCATGATGTGCTGTGGTATGGAATACCTCTTTGGTCAGTTTGGGTCAGGTGTCCAGTTTCTGCTTCTTCCTGGTTTTCCTTCCTCCCTGGCAGAGCATGAGACTCAGGAAGTCCTTGATCAAACCAAACATTCTAAGCTGTAACTATAAACATCAGTGTTATAAGCACTGTTCCCAGGCTGAAAGTCAAAAACACAGTGCTGCACCAGCTACTAAGAAGGAGAAAAAACGACTGTTACTGCTGAACCCAGGACAAATTTGTAAAAAACTTTGTTGGTCTAATATTGTAGGGCTCCATCTGAAGAGATTCTGGTTCTCAGCATAGGGTAATTTACGTTGCTTTATTATCTTCTATCTAGTGAAGAGCTTCTTGCCCTTATTTGCACAGGGATGAGAGTTCCACTGTCTTTATCAGTAAATTCATCAGCCATGAGTATGATGTGCATTGAAGGCCCCTAGGCTTTGTTTGGAGTCCACTGGCTACAGTTAGAGCTCCCTAACTGGGAAGGCTATAAGAAGAATACTTTTCAGGATGTAAAAAGATAGCGTGAAATGTCTTACGTTAACTAATTGTGATATTGACCACCTTGTTCTGATAAAATAGAAGTATCTGTATTGCTTTACACTGTGAGAGAAACCCAAGAAAAGCTGATGGTTAAATGTGATTCACTGTTTTCTTTGGAATATTTTGTGTCATGAGAAGTTATTACCGTGAAATACTCTACAGTTCTCAGCCCTTCCTAGTAAATAACATCCTGCAAAAAAAGTGGGAAAAGAAATGAATGTATTGTATGTTCATACAGTTTGAGCATTGCAAAGCATTATATGCATCTTCCTTAGTCTTGTTCAGAGCAGTAGTAAAGATTACAAATATTCAAAGACAAGAAAAGCCTGTATGTTTCAGTGATTTAATCCAGTTTGCTGAACTCTGTATATTTTAACCTGTCATCAGAAAGGGCAGAGAATCTGATCTTATTTTCTTGAAAATCTGAACCACTTAATCAGTGACGACTTCAATTCCTTGGCTAGAAATTTGGTTGATTGTATGTATTGGGGTGTTGGTTGATGACTGGCTAAACATGAGCCATCGTTGTGTCCAGGTAGCCAAGAAGGTTAACAGAATCTTGGCCTGTATCAGCACTACTGTGCCCAGCAGGAGCAGGGCAGTGATCATTCACCCTGTACTCAGCACTGGAGAGAATGCACCTAGAATCCAGTGTTTGCTTCTGGGCCCCTCACTGCAAGAGCGATAATAAATTGCTGGAGTGGTTTCAGAGAAGGGCAACCAAGCTGGTGAAGGGTCTGGAGTACAAGTCTTCTGAGGAATGGCTGAGGGAACTGGTGCTGTTTAGTCTGGAGAAGAGAAGATTCAGGAGGGACTTTATTGCTCTCCACAGCTACCTGAAAGGAGGTTGTAGTGAGGTGGGAATCCATCTCTTTTTCCAAGTAACAGGTCGTAGGACAAGAGGTAATGGTCTCAAGCTGCGCCAGGGAAGATTTAGGCTGAAGATTAGGAAATATGTCTTCACCAAAAAGGTAGTCAGTTATTGGAACAGGCTGCCCAGGGAAGTGGTAGAATCACCGTCCCACGAAGTGTGCAAAAATTGTGTAGATGAGGCCCCTCGTGGTATGGTTTAGTGGTGGACTTGGGAGTCCTGGAAAAGTGGTTGAATTTTATGATCTTAAAAGTCTTTTCCAACCCATCTGATTCTATGATTCAGGCCCACAGCTTGGGTAAAGTGGGGAGTTCTTGAGCATACAAGTCCCTGGCCTTGATTTTTATGGTTGAACCAGTCAATAAAGACACTGATGTTCCTTTCAGGTAGCAGCTCATGTCACTTGACACAAGGTCAGTGCAAGGCACATTGGTATGATTGATTGTCTGGAAGCAGCAGCAGGGAAAGAGTGGTTGCTGGCAGCTAGGAAAATGGGCGGGCAAGGGAACTGGGCAACTGGGTATTTGTGCAGTTATTGATGGGAAATGCCGGTGCGCATGGTGATGTGGGGTAAGGAAGCGGGAGAAGTTCACCGCTGTGACACAGTGAATGTTAAGACTGCAAATCAAAAAAAATGAGAAGTACTTCAAAATGTAGGGGAAAAGATGACTTTTTATAATCTGTTGCCACCTGAGTGGCATAACGTTAACTGTCTTCTAGTGTTGGAGGCAATCTCTGTTGCAAAGCTGTCAGCTGAGTTGACTCAGATCAAAATGCTTAATTGGCATCATATAAAAGTATCTTTCTTAGGCGCTCTCCTAACATTAATAAATACTATAATCTGCTGAATCTGAATAGATTAGATAATCTAGTATTTAGAATTAGTTATGGTCTTTTTACAGTCAAATATATATTCTTATATTTTTAGAGAAAAATGCCTGGGGAGATGCTTCAGATTTTTTCATATTTGACAACTTATTGAACTCCATACAGAAAATACTTACGTGTTCAGCATTAGTCATCTTATACATGTCCCACATCCATGGAACAGATTGTGTATGTGTATATGAGTGCCTTATAGCTCCTAGGACAATTGGAGCAAACACAGGGTTTACTATGAGTCAAAAAATTATTTTATAAGAATGCGAATTGATTTGGTATGATTGTGATTTAAGATGGATTTTTACAGCCATTTTAGTGATGCATATATTGCATAAAAGTAAGTTAACTGTGTCTGCTTAAGAAATGCCACCACAAACTGGCAAAACTGAAATAACAATGCAAATGAACACTCCATTTTTTTAGTGGGCTGTTGCCCAAGCGCTGTGATGTATCCTGTTTTGTCTAGAGTAATACATAGTTTCATGATGCTCCTCCTTTTTCCTTTTTTTTTTTTTTTTTTACTATTTTTATTTTTCAACGGTCTTTGTGTATGTCTTAATAACTTAGTATTTTATATGAATTAGGGGTAGAAAATGTCTTGCTGTCTTTGGATGCAATAATCAATTCTAAAGATGTAGATTTTGTCTCATTTCTTACTCTTTTGTTAGTTCATTTCACATAGTCTAATAGACGTAACTGCTCTTTGCGTGGGAAGTTCGCCTTTGAATCCAAACAAAAGTTTGGAGGCTCTTCCTTTCCATACGGCTTTATGTTTTACAGCAGTTGTCAATGTTTACTTCTGCCTGTGTAGAGGCACTGACCACTGACTCCCAGGAGCATCTTAGGGCAGGCAAGTGACATCTGAAGGGGCTGTGAATCATCAAAGCAGCATCACCTCAGTTTATGAACTCTTTTTGTGGTAATAAGAAAAGCAAAACAAATAAACAACAAGAAAAAAACCCACAACCCACCAACCAAAAAAACCCATCAACAAAACCCCCAAAATACAAAGCAACAACAACAAAAAAGTCTCAGGAAAGAAAGAAATATCCTTATGTAATGGTCATAGTTATTACTGCTATTGATCAAAGCACGCTTTGACTATAATTTATTTTAGTAATCATTTTTCATAAAAAGTATAGTACACCTTCTGAAATGATCCTGCACACACTTTTACAAATGTATTAATATACTTAATGTCTGTGTCTTTGTGCAACTGTTTTCATAGTTCAAATTTAAATTTAAATGAAAAAGGTACTTGCACTATCAGTTTTAAAACAATATGAAAGTACCTTTAGCTTTGCATCACGACGCGTCAACCTATTTGATTCAAAACAGCTTTAAATTATCCCTAAATGTTTCAGCAGTTTGCCGATGATCTTGTTGCATTGATATGTTTTAGTTTGGGCAGCCCATTTCAGGATGCATACAGTACAGTTTATATAGAACAAAAATGTAATGGATTTCATGTTTCATTATTAGTTTTCTTATACTTCTTTATTTGCTCATGTAACTTGCTTCTGTTCAATTGATTCATTTGGTTTGGAGGAGTCAATGTAATGGTAATGGTAGCAGTGAGAGATAAAATACCCATTGTTCACCCGTTTAATTTTGAATGCTGTTTTTCCAAATGCTGCTCTTAAGCTTCTCCTTGAATTGGAAAGTAAAGCACATGTCCTTGTTATCTGAGTTATATTATTATTATTATTTTAGTCTAGTTTTGGTGGTCTGGTGCAGCTGATATCTCATTGGCAAGGCTAGATCCCTCACTGTTACTCTTGCATGTACTCTGGATGTTTCAGCTTGGCCTGGGATATTATATTAGTGAGTTTAAAACTTAGCCAGCTTAAGCAAATGAGACTGTTTTGTTGTGGGTATGTTTTAAATTATAATATTGATTTGTCTGAAAGTTCTTCAATTGATCTATAAATTTAAAAATAGCATTTTATTCTTGAATGGTTTTATGTGCAATCTTATCTCTCAGCATGTAACTTTTATGCAGTCCTAAGGCATTTTAAAAATTCAAATATATGTCAAATATATCTTCTTCTCCCTTTCTCTATGCCTATTTTGAGATCATCTTCCTCATTACACTTTTAAGAATTTAATTTTTTAAAGAGTCGAAAGTGGAAACAGGCATTTGAAGAAGGAATTTGCCTTGTCATTGGGAAATGTGGAAAAAGCCATGAGCACAGAGATAAAGTGAGGAGGTACCAGGCCCTGGATCATGAGACTGGAGAAGTCTTGGTGAACCTCAGTAACTCATAGGAAATGACTTCTGGGTGGGCAAATTGTGGGCAGAATAACTTGTGCTATTGCTGATGACCGTATGCCTGCATGTCCAGAATTACAGAAGGGATTACTGACTGTTGCCTCTTGCAAACTACCTTGCATCCATTCCTGCCTTGGTCTCCTCCTCCTAGCTCAGCTCTTCTCCCTCTAGGTTTATCGACAGGCATCACTAAAGCTCTTGCAGCTTTCTTCCAGATCTTAGCAGGAAGATTTCTGAAGGCTGTGCCTAAATATGGCCAAGTGTGCACTTGTCTCATTCTTATTCTTATGCTAAATTTCAAGTTCTCTCTTGCAGAACATGGAGTGCTAGAGCTTTCCAAAGCAAAGGCTGCCAGGATTAGTCATACATAGAAACAAATAGGTGTCTGGTTTTTCATAGAGGTTATTAAACATTTTTGCCACACAACTGAAAGTTCCAAGAAGGGGTAGGAAAAGACTGCTGCACATACTTTCATAGAGAAACTACATTTCTAGTTAATCAACCAAGCTTCCTGAAACTGTTCTTTTGCAGTTGGGAATGGCAGCTCTGATGTTACCAATAGAGACTGCATCAGCATAGGAAAACTTAAGAAAATAGCCAAAGCAACAGTGAGGGCTAAATGTTATTGGGTAGGTACAGGAATGCTATTAAGTTGGCAGGTGAAGAAATGGGCATACAAAGAGAAAGCCAAACAAGATGAAAGCCTGCAAATGCTTCTTCTGGCTTTCTGTTTCCATGTTTGGCATGCAAGATCACTTCTGAATAAAGATGTGAATTACTGCAGTGTCCATCCAAACTTTTCAAATGTATCTATCCTTAAAATGTCTGTACCTCAGCTTGAATTTCTTTTGCAGTATGTATTCATGTATCATGGCCACTCTAGCTCCTAATGATTCTCAAATTCAGTTTGGTTTTCTTTCCTTTTTTAAAGCATTTCCTGTATTTCACTGCTATGATGATATCTGAAATGACTGATTCATGGGACTTTGTATACCCACATAGTCAAGATTTGCTTGAACATTTGTGAGCTTCTTTTCCTTGAAGATACTATTATAGTATCAGGTCTATCTCAAGCGCAAGCAGTTGCTGTAGAAATATACGTGTTGCTGCCTTAATTTTGATTTCAAAAGGGACATGTGCTGTAAGTATTCTTTTAAATGAGTATTTTTTTCTCCTGAAATTTCAGTGAACATCCTTTTCAGCAAGATGTTTTTGTGTTAAATCTAAAGATCTGGCTATTGGGTTTCTGTTTTTTCGGTTTCAAAACTATCTGATTTTTCATTTCAGGAACATGTGAACCCCATCAGTGTCACTCCACCCATACAAGCCATAGATCAGGACCGAAACATCCAGCCTCCTTCTGATCGACCAGGCATCCTCTATTCCATTCTAGTAGGTTGGTGTCTGCTACTCTTGCTATCAGTCACAATCAGCCACTTTGTTATGACTAGCCTGAAAAATATTGGGAGAGTGGAAACCTCATAAAAACTCATATTGTAGTTGGTGGGATATTTGAAGTCATTGTTCTACCTATTTACATTTAGTTTCAATTTAGATGGTTGCATTATTTGTTATTATTTATTCATATTAGACTCAGAATTGTCTGGCTTAGTGAATGGAGCCACATAACAAGCAAAAGGAGAGAGACTTGTCTGCTCATAGCTATGCTGTAATGTGTTTTTCATTCACAGGTGCAGAGGACAAGAAAAGATGATAAAGAAAAGCAATTAGAGCAGGTTTTATTGCAAAAGTCTTCTAGCACAAAGCAACTTAAAGGGTCTTCCTGCAGCCACCTTGAATTTTGTTGCTTGTGAGCTTGCATATTTTCCTTTGTAGTGTAGTGCTTGTTAACTGTGCTGTTTTCTGGCTAGGAAGGAATGCCACTCTAGAAAGAGTTCAAATAATAGCCACTTGCTGGAGGATGCCTTATATTCTGCTATAGTCTTTTGTTTTATTTTTTTTTCCCCTGTGTTTTGGCATTAGTTTTCTATTGTTCAGCTTGTATGATCTGAAAATGGAAAGGCCTTAGGGAGCAGCTTGCAGTTGCAGTCTCCCACCTGCCCTGCTCTTCCCAAAGAAGCTAGTATAGTAATTTGTGGCCAGTGACTAGCATGGGAGTTGAAAGTTGTATGTTTTATGAAATCTCATCTTTTTAATGTTTGCTGTGTTAAACTGCAACGACGTGATTTTCTCACCCATGGACAGGTAGCAGTAAGAATTTGAATGAGCAGATTGAGTAGCTTTGCTTCTAATTAAAGAAAAAAAAGGGGGAAGGGAGGAAGGGAGAAAAAGAGTAGGTTTGATGCATCTGTCATTTTAACAGCCATCTGAGAGGGTACAAATGAATCACTACTGTACCAGGTATCATTGTACTGAACGTGCAAATTGTGAATTATTTGTGCAAAATGCAAGGGCCTGAACCCTCTCGGTGCCAACAGACTGGTCTTGTGGTGTTTCCAGGGCCCTACTTGCAGGACTCTGGCAAGAGGCAAGGCCATGGCAGACCAGCCTCAGCATGGCAGACTTCAGCATCCTCTAAGAAAAGAAGTCAAGTTTTGTTTGGATAGCCATGAAACAGGCTTTGACTTGGTTTATTTATAAATTGACTTGCTGCCTTTATAAGTTCTGCTATTGATGATTATGCCCTAGTGCAACATTTAGTCCATTTTTTTTTCCCCCAAGTTCTTTACATAACTTGCAAAGTTCTTCAGGAGTGAACTAATTAAAAGTTGTGTTTCAGTAACATGTGATATTTTCAACGTTTGAGTGACTGTTTTGACCTGTAAGAAATAATTCAGAATGATGTATTATAGCAACATGGTTTGGGGAGTTTTCAATGGAAAGATTATCTCTTTTTTCTCTCTCTCTTGTTTTTTTCTTTTTTTTCTTTTTTTTTTTTTTCCCATTGTCTCCAAAAGGATTTCTTTTTAGATTTTAAGTGTGTCTTTATCTTTTCCAGTATTCAGTGCTATTTATATTTTAGCCTTCACCTCAGAAAATGTTAAATAGTTTTGCAGGAAGTAGGCCTTGCAGCTATTTCTTGTTGTATGGATTTTTCCCTTGCTTTAAATCTAGATGTAGTTCTTTATATCTTTGGATAGGTCTTCTTAGTCTGAACTACGCACATAAAATAATAAGCTAGTTACCGTATGAGAATAGTTTTTAATTGTATTTGATTTGACCAAGTTATAATTTGTTTCTTTTACACTGCTTTCTTCTCTCTGCACAATTGTACAAGTCAAGTCCTGGTATATGCTTTAGGCGCTATGGATGTTACATATGAAATCTGCACATCTTTCTTAGTGTCCTTAGGTTCTACTCTAAATTCACATTTATTTTAACAAAGCCCATCATTACTGCAGTGATAACTCACTTCTACTTGATATGGCTTACTAACCTTATCCTTAAGTGCCCATAAAGGTCTCTTCCCATCTAACTTTCAAGCTAACTAATCTTTCAAGTGTTCAAGTAATTGCCTTAAGGCTGTTTTTGTCGAGTGTAGGGATCTTCTCCATGTGGAGGGTATGGGTTAACCCCTCCAGTTCCAACAACAATAGGTTACCCTGCAGTTCATTGAAAAGTAGGTGAAAGAACACACTCAGTGAGGTAACAACAAATACTTGTGGAAGTCTTTTTACCCATTCACATGAGCATAGCACTGCTGAACACAAAACTTACTTGAGTGTAAGGCACTTAAGAAATGGAGAAATAGCCCAAGTGTGTTAGTAGCTCGTTATTTTCTGCTTTCTTTCTTATTCTAACGTCTGAGTGCAATCCTCTCAAAGAATTTACCAAGATGTCTGAATTTACTTGTTCAAGTGGTTATGGACTGATACTGATAAAACAATAAAAGAATAAGTCTTAAGTATTCTTGAGGGTCATCCTAAGATTAGAGAACTTATTACAACATTGTATTACTGGGATTGTTGTCTTATATTTAAAGTATTGACTAAAATACATGATGAAAGAACTACCTTACAAACTACAGTAAAGTACTTCGGAAAACAGGATTGACCTGGGTCCATGCTATAATATTTCATTTCTTCTAAAGTGTCTGTTATCTTTACATTTGGAAGCATGATGTTTGGAAATTATTTTTTTTTTCCATACACCAGTTTTTCTGGATTATTGCAATAAACTCTCATATAGCGTTTGGCTTACACAAGTATGTAAACAAGCCCTCTCTTTGCATATATCGTGCAAAATAAAAAGAAAGGTAGAAGCCAGCTCACCCTCTCTTATCTTCAGTTTTACCCCATTTTTTAACTTTAATTTTCTAACTGCTGCTCAGCCCTGATTAAAGATTTTCCCTTATCTGTTTTTACTTGCAATTTTAAAGCTTCCTTTTCTCTGTTGTGGCCCTTGGGAAAAGTAAATTTTTTCATTAAATCATCATCTTCTGGTTTTGACCCTGGAAATGTCTTTGTGATTTCTGCTGCAAATTTTATACAAATAAGTGTCTATTTGGCTGATATTTAAATGAAGAGCCAAAAAAGCACAACATTTTGGGGGGGGTTCTCTCCAGTCTTGTGAGCTACCTCATGCATTTGCCTGGCAGGCAGCATGTCCCACAAAAGACCTCCTCTTTCTCCAAGGAAAGCAAATCTAAGGGTGCTCTTTCCTTGTGGACATACCTTGGTAAGATCATGTTGTGGTTTAGCCCTAGCCAGCAACTGAGCACCACACAGCCACTCTCTCACTCTCCCCCAGTGGGGTGGGGGAAAGAATCACAAGAATAAAAGTGAGAAAACTGACATGTTGAGATAAAGACAGTTTAATAAATAAAGCAAAACTACAAACCCAATCAAAGCAAAACAAGGCATTCATTCATCCCTTCCCATTGCAGGTGTTTAGCAGTGTCCAGGAAAGCAGGGCTCCGTCACGTGTAATGGTTACTTAGGAAGACAAACACCATCTCTCCAAACATTCTCCCTTCCTTCCTTTTTCCCCTAAATTTATATGATAAGCATGACACCATATGGCATAGAGTATTGCTTTGGTCAGATGGAGTCACCTGTCCCAGCTACTAGACAGCTTTAAATCTCTCTGCTTTTCCTGGGTTACGTTTTCTTACAGGTTGAACTCATGAGAAACTGACACTTAGGGATGTTGCAAACAGTTATTCAGCCAGTAATGCTTGTCCTAATATGCAGGTGACACATTTTGAAGGTGCACTGTTAGAGCTGCAGCAGGAAATCCCTCCTATCTGGAAGCAGATCAAGCAACAGGCAATGGCATGGTCTGAGGGTTGCTCTGCTCTGTCAAAATACAAATAGTTTTGTCTATGCAGAAGCAGATATCTCTGTTCTTGGAACACTTTTGCTTTCAGAGTTTAAGGTATCCTGGATTCTGGACCATTCCTGTGGGAGGCAGCAGCTGAGCAGGCATCATCAGCTAGGATTCAGGCAATCCAGCTCTATTATACTCTTAATGGTTCTCCTTGCTGTCTTTTCCTTTACCTGTTTGGTTTCAGATTTTTGTTTGTTTGTTTTACCCTTGTATTCTTTCCTGATATCCTTGTGCAATATTAGCTTCATCTTCCCTGCTGTAGATCACTTTGTACCTCTTGTAGCCACCTCTATCCTCCCTTATGTATTTTTCTTCTTCAGGGAACCTCTTATTTTCTACTTTCTTGGTGGTTTTGTATCTAGTCCTTAATCTCTTGATTTTTCTTAGCTTCAGTATCAGCCCTTGTGATGTGTAGCCTCCTATGACTACAGCAATCTGTTATCTACCAAAAGTGTGGAGCTCCTGTTGGGTGCCCAGTGCTTATAAAAAATTATGCTACTTAATTAGGAGTAGAAATTAAAAGGTGGGGTAGGGGGAAACTGGTCTTGGAGCTAGAAACTCTGCATTTACGTTAGTGGTGCAGCAGTAAAAATAATCCATAATGGTTCTGCTGCTGCTACTCTCTGGGTCTGTGGAATACATGTATACATAGATGGTCACAGAATATGTATCTAGTGAATGGTTGTCTTTTGATGAGTTGCAAAGCTAAATTATTGCATAAGAGTTTGGACAGTAATCTATCTTCTGAGAGGGTTACTGGCTTTGTAAAAGCAGTTTCTAATCATTCCACTTGAAAGGTAAACAAAAAAAAAGCATCATTTATCAGAAAAGTGGTCTCTCTGTGTTGAATCCTATGCCCTATTAGACTGGCTTGAGGATTTGGCATGGCAATATTTGTCCTGCTCTCATGGCTGCTCTAAGTTACCATATCTGATGAGGTCAGAGGACTTACTGGGGCATTTATATCATCACGCAGGAGTGCTTTATGCTTTTCAGCTGCTACACAGGGCTGTGCCTACACAAAAAATGCTCAAAATCTTAGACTTGTAGTCAGTATTTTGGTTTCTTTGGATACTTCTGGTAATACTGACAAGATGTGAGGTGCAAGAGTTCATGCTTTTTTTAAACACTTAGGGTTTCTGAGCTCTGCCCTCTTCAGATTTGTGCCCTCACACCTCCCCAGCTGAGTCAGGCTGGCTCAGGGCAAGTCACACAGTTAAACCAAAACAAACTGGAGTCAGAGGCTGGAGAAGATGGATACAGTTTTCTGCCATGCAATGAGAGACTTATCCCTTTGTCTTAGGAAAAAAAAAATAAAATATAGCCTCTGTATCCTGATTAGCAAGAGACTGTTGCTGACCTGTATCCCGTATGTTTAATGCTTCATCCTGCCCTGGTAATTAATGTTCCACCATTGCTACTTTTGTTTGTGTACTGTCTTTGAGAAGACATCTCAAAGTTTGCATCTCAAACTGGCCACAGCATATTTCTTACCTCCTCCTGTGTCAGGCTGTACTGCTACAGTCTTTTGGCTTGAGCACAGTACCATGGGAGTGGTTTTGGGCTGCAGCTGCCTGGTGGACCAGCCTAAGGGCCAGGCAGAGGTCATAACTCGTCATCCTTTGCAATAGCCCTTGCTGAATCTCCATGATTTCACAAGTCTATTCAGGCTATGACTGCTTCCATTTTAACTGGGTTGAAGAGTATCTTGGAAATTTGCAGCCATGAAGACACAATTTTCTGTTGACAATAAATGGAAACTGTTTGATAAGTTTTCAGGTGCTTCCTCACCGATGAGAAATTTCTTTTCTTAGAAGGGTTTCTAAACTAATGTATCTTCTATTATTACTTATGTATAAGTTATTAATAATGTGTTTAAAAAGTTCGTCCATGGTTGCAACAGAGGGCTAGAAGATCTAAGGTATTTAAAATGTGCATTTTAAAATGAAAATGTCAGGGCATCATTTGTGAGCAATAAAATGGCTATCTCAAACTTGACAGTAATGTTTTCATCACATTACCTCATTGGTTATTTTCTTTGTTTAAATATGTACATTCAAAAACCAGTTCATAGTGTTTATTGCTTTGGGAATGATGTCAGCATATGTCCAGTGATACCTCAGAAGAAACATACTTCAAGGCTGGAGAGAGAAAATCACAGTGGTATGTGTTTAGCAAGTTGGGTTTCAGGAACATGGTGGATAGGAGTAGAAGATGACTTGCAGTAAAAGCTCATTTCTCCGTATGTCCTCTTATCTGATTAGATATCTCCCGGAAGCTGAGAAGCAGAATTTCCATCAGCTGCAGGTGTGTTTGGGCTTTTGTTGTCAAGTGCTTAGGAATTCCCAGTTGAGGAGCATCTTCATGGTTGGGGAGTGTAATGAAATAATGATAATATTAAACGCGTAATGTTAGTAGTAACCTTAAGATCCATGCACACACAACACTATTTTATCCTTATAATAACATGATTTTGTTTTGTTCCTTCAGCTAATAAATACCAATATATTGTTTAACTAAATTTTCAGGCACATTTATTCAAACCCCACTGTCTTTTTTTACAGGTACTCCTGAAGATTATCCGCAGTATTTCCATATGAATCTCACAACAGCTGTACTGACACTCCTAAAGCCAATAAACAGGGATTTACACCAAAAGTTTGACTTGGTTATTAAGGTAATTTTGACTGAAATTGTATTTCCTGCTTAGTAACAAAAAGCTCTAGTGAAAATGCAGGGAGGACTTGTTTGCATTTCCTGCATTTTGCCTGTCGGGCCTCATTTAGCACAATCACAGGGAAAAAGGGTGTGAAGTATTTTTGAAAAGGGCATGAATCATAGTAGAGTTCTTTAACATTTCATGTTATAGTGATAATTGCATGAAAAATGTAAGTTTGCTTTTCATGAATTCAGTTGTCCTGAGAATGCATTTGTTCTGTATTTCATGTTTTGCTATATTTATTGGTAAGCAGAGTTCTGCTGTCACTGGGACACATGAAGGAACTTAGGTTGATTAACGTCTGAATAAATATGCTAAGAAGTTAGAGATTAAAGCCATGTAGTGCTTTGTTTGATTTTATTGTTGTCATCATCAGAATTCAGCAACCCTATACAGTGGCACAATACATCAATTAAAAAAAAAATCACTTACACTGTTACCGCATTATATGTGCTTAAACAGGAAGCTCTGTTGTTAATGGAACTGTTTATAGGCATTATTAGGTTCATATTGCTGTTATATGTTCAGTCAGGAGGGTAATAAGGAAAATTATCAGTCTGTAACAATGATAATATGCCACCTCCTAGAATAATAAAAATTCTAATGCTGTGTTGTTCAGGGACCTTTTGAACTGATATGTCTCAGGCTTGTACTGAATCATCTCTTCAGATTCTTGTGTTGCACATTCTCAAGTTTGTGTTTCTCACTGTGTTGAAGTTGAATCTGATTCTATTTTATCTGGAGGGGCATAATGTGTGAAGTTTCCCCTTACCCAAAAAATATTATATTTTTGCAGGACTCAGTAAATTTAAACTTTAAAATATTCCCTCTGATATCAAGCGATTTGTCTTTTCATGCCAAAAACACATGGAGAACAGTGAAATAGGAAAGATGATTAAGTCAATACATGAATATTAGAATGCATGAAGTAAAATGGACAGGAAAAGGGTTCACTCATCTGTGGTATAAAATTGCATGGCTGATAAATGTTGTATATCAAAATGAGAAAAGCTAAACTTCTTAGTAAGACATGCTGGTTTTCAGCATCTCTGCTATCTCCAGAAGATGTTTGATGATAAACAGGCAAACTTGTTGGCCATCCTAGAGAAGCTCCTGTCATTTCCATTACCTGCAAAGGCGCAAGAACTTTTACAAAAGAATATGGGGATTATTTCTGGTTCTTTTTATTTTGTGTTCCTGTTGAAATTTCCATGTGGCAACTACAAGGCTGTCACAGTAAGCAAGTGTATTTAAACTTCCCAGTGTTAATAATACTCTAAATAAACATATAGTCTATATGAGACCTAAAATATGTAAGGCTGTGAATACGAATTGTACATGTTCTTTTCCTTTACTTACTGTTCCTTTTATTGTAAAAGATTGTTTCCAAGATGCAAAAACACACCCCATAGTACTTATTCCTTTCTTGAAATCAATTGCTGCTTTTAGAGTAATTTTTTTTCTGAATAAATGTCTTTTGAAGATTGGTGTCCATAAAGGACTTTCATGTCTCTTTGTAGAGCAGACCATTTGGTAGGAGAACAATGTCTTCTGAAGCAGGTGATCCTGCTTTACAGAAGGTAGTTGCTAGAGAAAGCAAACCAAAGCTGTAGTCAGAGGGAGCACACTTTCAGCAACCTTGAAGGCTAAAATATAATTGTACCTTTGATTGGCAGATTTGCTGAAACATCTGATATACTCAATAAAATAATAAGCCTATTAAAACTATATTTCTGTCGTGGTTTAAGCCCAGTCAGCCACGCAGCCACTCGCTCACTCCCCTTCCTTCCTCCCCCCTGCTCCCAGAGGGATGGGGAGGAGAATTGAAAGAATGTAACTCTCATGGGTTGATATAAGAGCAGTCCAGTAGCTAAGGTATAACACAAGCCACTGCTGCTGCCACCAGTAATAATAATGATAATGGAAATAACAAGGGAAGAGAATACGAGAGCTCACCCTCCCCTGACTGATACCCAGCCTGACCCGAGCAGAAATCTAACCCTTCCAGGTAACTGCTCCCACTTTATATAGTGGGCATGACTTACACCCCATTATATGGGGTATGGAATACCTCTTTGATTAGTTTTCCTTAGCACTGTCACTGTGGTAGATATCTTTCTCCTGGAGGATAATGATTTGTAATGGGAAGGCATGTAATCTGTTTAGTCCTCAGTAGAGTTAACTTTACCTCTGACACCTCTTTGCTTGTAGAAGGGGATATAGCTGCTTGAAGCAAGTGGCAAAAGCTCTGATCACTATTCTTGAAAAAAAACCCATAACCGTAGCACTGTAGACATGAGACTACATTCTTGTTACTAGCTCTAAAAATTCTCATGTTTTTTGTTGTTTTTTTTGTTTGTTTTGGTTTTTCTGATGTAGTTATATCAAAAGCGGACAAATAGCAGAATTGATGCACTTTGATCCTTTCCTATTCAAACCTCAGCTATTTATCAGTCAGACAAAATCTAACCTGACAGTTCTATTAAAATCAATTTGCTAAGTGGATGGACTACTGAAGGCTGGATTAGATGTACTCACACAGTCAACAAAATACTAATGAATGGGAGTGCTATGCTACACTACAGAGGAATTTACCTCACCTGTAAGAGACCAGACTGATAAAATTACTCATGCTGAGCAGTAATTTAATTCATAGGCATTTGCATGGCATTTGGAGTGGGCTGAGAAGTAAGAGCTACACTGTTACAAGGGCTGTCATTCTGGCCCAAAAAATAGGTATGTGAAGATTTGGGGGAGAAATTGTAACTAGCAAGTCATAAAGAGTTTTATTTTATAAAATACTTAAAACCATCATGACTACTTAGATTATTTCAGTGTCTTGTAAAGCAGTGATCCTTCTCTAAATAAACCAATAGCCATGAAATTTATGATGATGACAGGAATGTTGTCAACTCTGTTAAGACCCAAGGTGTTCCTACTGAATATATGAATAGTATATACAGTGAAAAGGAGGTAGGGAAACTATTTTCTCAGTAACTGGTTGATAATATGCAATATGTCAGCTCTGGTTCATCAACACATCAGTATTGCAGTGGGTTGGTATCCAGTAAGTGAGGAAGAATCAAGATTTTTGTTCATTCGTTTTGCTATAAAACCTGCAGTACTTGCAACAGAAAAAAAGACTGAAAGTATTTAGAGGCTGATGAAGTACAGGCATAGCCTTTTCACTTTATGTTTGTATCTCTCTAGTCTATGTTGCATACCCACAGCAATCAATACCTCAGATTTTCTCCAGTGTAAGAGAATGCATGTATGTCAGATTCAAAATTAGAAGAGGAATTTTATTTGTCTTGCAAGAATTGATTTTCCTTTTTTGATTGCATAGGGATGCTCGTATTAATGCCTGAAAACACTTGAAACATTATGACCTGAAGTGAAAAAACAGAAGAATGTTTTGTTAATCTTTTGTGGACCCTTCATACTGGGGAAAGTAAATTTTTAATGTCATTTTAGAGTAGATTTTCATACAACCTCTTTGGCTAATTCTTAAACCACTGTCTATTGCATTTGATTATATTTGTGCCATTTGGAATTTGGAAGGAATTCAAGTATATTTCAGTAAAATCTCTGATTAGATTAAAAAGAAAAAAGGGTGGGGAGAGGGTGGAGAGGTTGGGAGAATAAGTTTCTGAGGTTCAAATGACATTTGTAGCATGAATTGTCAAATAAGACTCTTCCTTAGATCTAAGATTTTTATGGCTCCTAGGGAAAAGACTCTTACAAAAATAATTGGTTTTTTTCACAGTTGTTTGGTTTTTCTGGTGCTTTCCCAATCAGGTTGGTAACAGAATTGTACTTCAACACCATGCCACAGCCTTCATATTTTGAAGAATATCCTTACAGAGTATTTTCTGTGTCTTATGTACCTATCTCAAAAATCTGTTATGCCCAGGTGCTGTCTCAGACAGACTGGCATTAACCTCATGACACAGAGTGCCGTAGAAACAGTTCTATAGTTGGATTGTGTTTCCTTGTTGTTTAGGTCGTAAGAGAAGGTCAGTGCCATGTGTCGGAGTTGAACAGACTGAAATTACAGTGTTGAAAGAAAATTGGTTTGGGGTCCTATTTTGCAAGCACTTTTCATCAGTAATACGTACTCTGTTTAGTCTTAAGGCTTGAATCTTTGAATGGAGTATGATTTACGGTTTTTAGAAGCCATCCTGCCTAATTGGCCATTAAATTTCTATAGGCTGTGACTAGACATAGGAGGTTTAAATAAGTCTCATACTCATTTTGAGTGTGCATGTAAAGACTGAGCATGAGTATCAGTCAGATCAAATTCCATGTTAATGAATGAAGATTGCATTGAAGCTTGGCTACAAACATAAAGTACTATCCACTGGTGCGCGCATTTGATTATAGTAACACTGTTGTGATACCAGCATGGCATGAGTTGGCATGCCTGCTCTCCTGCCCATCTCAAGAAACTGGGTGCTGGGAAGACCATTTTTCATTTCTAATGGAGGTGCTTTTGATCAGAGAGATGCTCACAGTTCATATATTGGCTGTTCCTCTATGGTTAAGCCCTTTGCAATATTCATGATTTTCTCTGATACTGATCTCAGCAGAAATTAAAGGAAGTGATGCTCTCCTACTACATGCACTGAAGGTTAATTGGTTTCTCTGTTGTGTTGAGAACTTCATTGATCTCTCCTGCCCATTGCTCTCAAGGCTGTTGAAAGCTTACTGTGTTACATAAAGAGGAGTCATAGCTTCAGCAACAGTCTCAGGATCAAATTGAGGACAAATGTGCACTCTGAAGTCAGAAAGTGTATGAAATAGTATAGGAGCAGAGTCAGAACAAAAACATTATTCATGTCAAGATAAATAATATCCACTGCTCTCCCCATATCCACCAAGTCATTCATCTCATTGTAGAAGTCTGTCAGGGTGGTCAAGCATGGATTTTCTTGCATAAACTCACACTGATGACTCCCAGCCTTCTCCTTGTCTTTCATATGATTGGAAATGTTTGTCAGAATTATTTGCTCCACCAGGACTTTCCCTAGCATTGAGGTGAGGTTGACTGGTCTGTAGTTCCCTGGGTCTTCCTGCTTGCCTTTCTTGAAAATAGAAGTGATATTTGTTTTTTTCTAGAACTCAGGAACCTCTCAGTTGCCATGAACCTTTCAAGTGGTAGAGAGGTCTTGGAGTGACATCAGCCAGCTGCCTTAGCCTCTGTGAGTGCGTCCTATAAGTTTCCTTGGATTCATGCGTGTCCGATACATTTAAATATATCCCTAACCTGGTCCTCCTCTGTCTTCCTTGCTCCAGACTTTTCTGTGTGTCTCAGGAATCAAAATTATTGAAGGTAGGTGTTACCTGTGTAGGCTGAGAAGATGATGACATTGAGTATGGCAGCTTTTTCCATGACCCCTGTCACCCAGTCTTACTCAGCAGCAAGCTCACATTTTACCTAGTATTCTTTTTGTTGCTGCTAAACCTGTAGAAGACTTTCTTGTTGCCATTTGGTTCCAGGTGGGCTTTGGCTTTTCTAAACCTGCAGGTTAACCCTAATCTGCATGCCCAGACAGTGTTTCTGTAGTCCTCCTGCATCACCTGTACCTGGTTCCAGCTCTTTTTTTTAATGTTTTGAGTTTTCTCAGGAGCTTCTTGTCTATCCACGCAGGCCTGCTGACAGCTTTCTCTGTTTTCCTGTTTGCCAAGATGGCCCATTTTTGGATTTGGAGAAGGTGATTTTCAGCCCTGCCTTGATGAATATGGGCCCCACCTGCTCATATCACCCTGCAGACTTTTGTGGCCAGCCTGGGTCCACCACTTCCTCACTTGGTTGTTGGTTGTCATCCCCTTGCCATTTTGATTAGCTGGTAATAATAGCAGCATAAATGTGTTGCCCCACCTGGGTATTCTGGTAGTAAAGATGAGGATTGACTGTAGAATTGCAGAAGTACCTTGCAAGACCAAATGAGTCAGTAATAAAATGCATGATAAAATTGCACATAGCTGAAAAATAAGTGAAGCAAGTAAGAAAAGGTCATCCTAGCCATATACATGAGATATGATGGGTTCTGGCTTGACTTGGGAATGAGATCTTGGCACTGTAACTGAAAACTGAGTGTGAAGATTGGCTCCATGACCTGTGGCTGTTAAAAAAAAAAACCCAAACAAACATCAAAACAGACCGAAACCAGAAACAAAAAAGGGCAAATTGAGTGCTGGAAATCCTTAGGAAAAATAGACAACACAACAGAGGAAAAAACAAATCACTCTGGTACTGTACAGATCCAGTGTGATGTGTCTTGACCACAGTGGACAGCTCTTGTCTCTATCACAAAAAAGGCAGAGCAGAACTGAAGCAGGTTCATATCAGGTGAGGAATGAAGAAAGTATGACAGAAACCTATAAAACATAATGTCACGATTCCAAGAATGAAGAGGAATCAATAGTTCACTCTCTGTGATGTAATGAAACAAGCAGGTGACGAGTTTAAAACAGGCAAAATAAGATTGTTCATCAAATATAGTTTGTCTGCTTTGACAACCAGTGGTGTGGGGCTGAAAGTTGACATGAAGTCAGGGGGAGGCAAGGCTGGCTTGTGAAGAAAAATCTGTTGCTTTAAAGAGAAATCCAGGGAAATCTGAGCTGCTTATGTTCTTCAGAAACATTCTACAGAAGTGGTCCAAAGTCAATGTTTTTAGAGACTTAAAATGTCTTGAAATATCTGACTTTTTCACAACTTCAGAAAATTCATGCTTGTGATGTTTGGTGGGATTTTGTAATGATGTCGTCCTCCAACTCTTCTCATCCTGTTTTGATCGCTTGTTCCAAAGGCTTGTTGGTCTTTGTTATCTTTGTGCAGGGTAGCTCTAATTTCCACTCATCCCATATATCTTAAAGAATGTATTTTCTTGCATTTAGGAGCATTTTTGCTTATTCTTTGCTCTTATAAATTTTAAATGGTGCAAATAGGGATTTCAGCACAAAGTGTCATGCCCCATTTATTTAGTTTAGTCAAGATGATAGAGGCTGATTAGTTTGAAGCATGTCTGGGCTGCAGCTGAGAACTTTGAGAAAACTTCATAGGAATTGTTGCTGAATAGGTATCTAGAAGGTAACCTGTATGCTAAAAAGCTCATCTTCCTAAAAATTGATGTGTGCTCAAAGAAATTTGAAAGAAAAAGTGGAAAATAAAATACAGACCTCATGACAAAGTATGGTTTTCCAAAAATTTTTTGCCCTTGTTCTGGGACTGCTTTGGTTTTGTCTCTCTCTTTTGAAATGCAGCTGAAGATTGTCTCCTCTGATATTCTTCCAGAACAGTAGAGGTATATCAGCCATAATAGGAAACAGGGTGATTGCTCTGCCTCAAAATAGAACATGAACTGAAAAAACGAGTGGCTTTTTACTCATGGTGACAGATTAGAAAAAGAGTGGAAGAAATGTATTTTCATCAAATAGTTGCTCAGTACACTTCCTGGCAATGATGAAATCTTCAAAATCATTAGTTTGGTTGAACTGCTGTGCATCTCCTGTAGGTATTAAGTAAAATAACTGTTTTTTAAAATGGCTTTTCAAACATTCATCCCTTATGTGAACTCAGTATTCAGTTACTCCTCTCGGCTTATCACTGTCACAAAAGTGTGACAGTGATAGTCCAAAGGAGTCAAATAGTCTGGAAATTTCTGTTCTCTTTAAGAGTCTCTTTTTCAATCTTGTGTGTAATGCAGTGATGAGAGTTTATCTAGAATTGAAAACCTGAGTTCAGAGGCAGTTTTTCTGTTGGCTAAGGAGAGGGGGAAAAAAAATGGTGTAGGAAAATGAAACCCTTTCCTAAATATCTATAAATTGTTTCTTCATGTCAGTCTTTCTCCAATGTTATCACGTACATATTGAAAACCAGCAAGTTTTTCCTGTGTTTAGTAGCATCTCAGCATGGTAAAGGTTTTCCTTGCTTTTAGAGCATTGTCAGAGATACACATTAGAAAGACCAGTGATTCTGAGTTAAGACTGATTACAAATCGTGTCATCATTCAGAGCAATGAAAACATTAAAATCCATAAATGGTGAGCTCTGTAATGTCTTTTATTTACAGAAATAGCTGTGTTTCCTTTCTTCAGTAAGCAGACATTTTTTTTCATTTAAAACTTAAGCATCCATCACTTAAAATTTGGTATAATGACTTCAGCATTGGTATTTTCTTTAACTGAAGGGAAGATGACCATTATTTGAAAAGGTGGGCAGTGTTTAGTATTTTAGCAGCTTAAGAATTACTGTTCATTGCAGTACAGCATTGTAAGCCTTACTGAAACTGAAGGCACTTAACCTTGATACCTGAAGAAAAAAAAATTATGTTTTAGGTCAGGATTTTATAAGCATAGTGTCTAGACACAATATGTATCAATTTCATTTCAATGCCACATCACAAGCTTCAGTAGCAGTAAAGTCAAGCTTCTTCTGTGTTCTAAAGATACTCTGTGCTACTTGTTCTTAAGCCAATTTTTAATCCATTTCACTAGTTCCTTCCTTAAATGTATTTTCTGACCCTGTAAATTAATCCAGTCTGTGATATACAGTCCTAAATCTAGATAAATTATGTCCCTAGTTTCACCTTTATTTCCCAGTTCCATTATGCACTTTAAAGAAGCAACTTTGTTGGACATGACCTTCCTTCTTTGTATCTGTTGTGACTGTTCTTTTTTTAATTGCATTGGTTTAAATGCTCTATATTGTTTACATCAACTTCACAGCTTAAAGTGAAGTTTAAGCTTGAGTGTCTGAAGTTCCCAGGCTCTTCCTTGTTCATACGTTAAATAGGAAATCTGAAGTGACTTGCCTACAGTTCTCCAGTGCACATTCACCTTCAGTGGGCTTATCAAATGTCTTTGCCAGAGACTTTTTCTTACTTCTTTTACTATATCTGTTGAAATGCTGGGGTTTAATCAATGGCAGAGGAAGCACGGCGATTTTGGTGTCTTTGGAAAGGAGAGGAATGCAAGACTGGAAGCAATTATGATGACTGGATTTGACATTTATGATTCTTACAAGGTACCTGTGAAAAGGTAACTGGACCAAAAAGTGATGTAACTTACTGGCAAGCAAAAACAGTTAAAGCTGGAAAGAGAAAATACATCTTCAGTGTGGCAGGTTGAAGATGCGCTGTATCTGGCTGTTCTGCTAAATACTTCAGCCATAAGCACCAGGGCTGTTAGGAGCTTTTGTTGTGGGTGTCTTTTCTTTTTTCTGTTTGGTGTTTCGGATGTTTTTATACTTTTTTTGTCTTGTTTTTTCTTTTTATGTCTAATTAGCCTATTAAAATTCTCTGGGGAGATCAACTCTGAGGTCCTGTGGAGAAGCAGCAACAAGTGTCTTAAACTGCAGACTGGTTTTCCTGCATCTTAATTGTTGGACCAGTAGTTTTGTTTCTGAAACAAATGTAAATTGTCTATTCCTGTGTTCCAAAATATTTGTTAGGAAGCAGAGATGCTCAGCCTGTGGCTAGCAAGCCCAGGCAAGTGTTTAGCAGGCCAATATGAGGAAACATTGTTTTCACTAACAGCATTGAATGTCTGGAGCAACTTATATTACACGTTACTTCATCTCAAAAAAAAAAAAATAAAAGAAGGAATAGGGGAAAAATTGACAATATTGCAGATATTATTTTTTTTGGTAAATTATGAAGGATATGCTTCAGAAGTACAAGAACTGCTCCTAGCCAAAAGCTGCTTCTGGAAATACATTTATGTAACATATGACATTCTTTGTATGAAACAAAAGAAAAAAGAAATGTCTGTTAGAGAAAAAGGTTTCTTAAGAAGAATGTTTTTTGAAAGTGAATATTTGTAACTAGCATCTTAGTAATTTCTTCTTTGGTTCTTCATTTGCCTGGTTGGACTCATCATTATGTGTAAAGGCCAAAGGAAGAACAACAGTTATATTTTCCATTGGCTTAAAACAGAACTCCAGAAGAGGCCTTGTAAGGAAATGAACAATTTGTTCTCGCAGCTGTCAGCTAAATCTTCTTGAAGAGAAAAAGAGCATATATTGTTCTGCTCTTATGAATAGTAGAGACTTATTTTTTATTTTTTTTTAACATGTATCTGTGTACTTACAAGGATCAAAAAATAGATATGGTTTGCATTTTATCATTTTTATTGGTCAGAGCAGTTTCAATGTAAAGCGACTGCACTAGTCTGTAAAACCGATTGAGTTTTAATAACAGTCCCACAAGTAGCTGGGATTAGAAAAACAGAAATTTTGCAAGTCTACTAAAAATGCATTAAAGGAAGGTTCACTGGGAAATGGTTAGAATTTCAGCTCTATTTTAATTATTGTTTAAAAACCACTTCTCTCTGTCTTACCAGAAGTGTTCTGCTTTACTTTCTTCTGCTGTTGTAAAAGGAGATTATTTGTGAGTAGGAAATAAGGTCAGATGCAAAGAACTGCTGCATCTAAGTCTGCCTAGTTCTTGGAGAGGAATTTCGGGTCCTGAAGTTTTCACTGAGGTTTGCTGTTTGGTGCTGGTGAAGAGCTAGGTGGGTCGGGCATCAGAGCAAGTGCGCTTGAACCTGTCTCACCTCCTGTGCCTGAGCACAGAATACCAAGAGCTGAGTTCTGACTCTTTGGGGATTCCCAGTCCCTTCCCTGATACATCAGTTTCTGGGTCAGTTCTGGAAACAGGCACTTCCATTGGCAGCCTCCAAAGCTTACTTTTTTTCCTAATTATAGGTGTCTTTGGAAACCAAACTTTATTAAGTGGCAGCAGAGGTGAGCTGACTGTGGTGGCATTCTCTTGATAGCTTTGCAGCTAAACACTTCCTGAAGTGAAGGAGTGAAGCTGAGCTGTGTCCTGGTGCTGCAAGAAGTGCTTGTTGCTGGCAATGAACAGATGGGAAATGACTGTGACTTTCTGAAGAACTGACTGTTGAATTTTGTCCAGTTCTCAAAGGGCGAGGCCAAAGCTAATTATTTTGACCAGTCTACCCAACCTGGTGAACAAAAAGGAAAGCACCTGCAAAGTTGAAGGGCTTTTGAGTTGAAGTGCCCACTGAAGAAGGAATGCTTTTCATTATAATTTTGGTCTTCTAGGCTTAAAATTTTATATTCAGTCCCAGGAGCACACATCCACTTTGTATTTGACCACAACTGCAATTTAAAGCACTGTCTTTTCCTTCAGAAAGACAATTTGGTACTGTGGTGGTGATGTAAACACCCTTCATAGATGAATATTTCTGCTTTTAACCTGGGATGGGGTCTGTGCTCACTTATGCTTTAAGGCCATTACTGCAGCATTGCAAGCTGTTAAGAACATTGGAAGCCTCTGTTCTTTGCATTTTCCTTTTTAAGAAACTCTTCATAGCAGTTGCAAAGAATATCAAGGTTTGTTATAAAGAAACTTGCAGCAGTTGTGTATAAACCTTTTACTGTAAAGATGCTTATTTTTCTTGAAACAGAGCAGTGGGTAATGATGTTTGGCCATAGATCTGCTTATAAAATAGAATTGGATCAGTATGTATTTGTTGCTCATAGAGTGGACTTTTTTGTGAGTTTTTTTTTTTTGTTTGTTTTTGTCTTTTTTTTTTTTTTCCATGCTTTCAGTATATTAACTTAGACAAAATTCCCTACATTAAATCCTACTGGGTCAGGAGCCAGATTACTTCTCAGTAATTTCAGTAATGTTAGTTTTTACATGTTAAGTTGATTTTTGTTCAGTGGAGCATCAGCTTCAAAATAAATCTCACTTCTGCTGCTTATATTCAGCATTTCAGAGTCACTTATCCAGTCTCCAATGCTATTAGCAGCTACTGCTATACTGGATTTGAAATATATTGCTGTTAACTTCCACAAGACCAGGATTTCCCCAGGGATGTTTGAGTGCTGTTCTGCTGAATGAATTTCAGTGCAAGTGGAAGGTTTCTAACTAAATGCTAATGAAACAGAGATATGTGATTCTCTTTACTATGACCGGTGTGAAAATAGAGATTTGCATTAGCTGAGAAAGTGTAAAATTGGTTGGATCACCCAGAAGCATCAGTCTGCTTGGGTGGACTGAAGCCTGGTATACTATTCTCCTATTGTGTGCTTTATTTGAATATGAATAATTGAAACTTGCTTGGAAAAAAAATAGTATTCATACTTAACATGGTAGTAATTCTTTGAGGCAATTACAGGTTTGATCACTGGTAGTGATCACTGGTAGTGTACTGTATCCTAGATGCATGTAAGAACAGCACTAGATAAATATGTTGCCTCCTGTACCATGGTTAGCAAAATCTTAATGTGCCTGTGAATTAAGTAGCAGAACTCCCAATTTCTTCAAGAGTTTTGTCGCATTAACAAAAAATAATCTAGGAAAAGCCATATTAATTTCTGATACTTGCACCTGCTTATGTAGATCCACTTGCCAGATCTCACCTTATAATCATGAGTCAGAAAATAGCCACGTACAAGCATATAGGTTAGTGGTTGCTTTTCAATCTGTGCCGGTGTCACTGTTGCCTGTCTCTTAGCCAAAGGTAATTTAGATGTATTTTAAAGAGGAAAAAACATTTTTCTTAAGGACTGAGTTGACTGAATGAGTTTCTTTTGAATTACTAGAGGTGTCATCACCTCCTTTGAACAAAAAACCCATTTTTGGTGTTTATACTCTTTACTTGAACTGGAATATTTTTAGCATCAATGCCGTTCTTTTGTTGCTTTGTAAAGAAAGTAAAGCTTTATACAGAATGAACGTTTTTCAGACAAAAAAAAGAAAAGTGTCTAAACCATACATTAAAAGTAACTAGTTGATGAAATCAGAATGGCATGTTTCTAGAAGAAAGCTCTTTGGATGTTGAATTTAAAAAATGAGGAATTATCCTGTTTTGGAATGGGGAAACACCAGAATGAACATACAGTCTCTGCAAACAAAAAAAATACTGTTAACAACAATAATATAGATACTTGTCTGTCTTCTGAAATATATTTACACCTGGAAAGTTCATTGCACAATACCATGTCTACAGAAAGGTAATAATGTGCTACTGTCGCAGTCCCAGGGTCTATGTGCTCACAGTTTTGACAATGAAGCATGCAAGAGGCTGTTTTACAACACCCTACTGTTGCCTTGTTACAGGGACATGTGCAGGACTGTGCTTTATAAATTAAAGAATATAAATTAAAGAATTGTTTTTGCTTCCGTTGTCTATTTAATTAGTCATAAGTAGTAATGTTTAAAAAAGGCAGCATCTTACACTTACTGGATTTGCACACTGGAATGGGAAATTAGTGCTTTTATGCTTAGGAAGTTTGAAAATAAATTGGGTGAAACTGTGTAAATCTTGGGGTGTAAATCTTGGGGTGAGGTGTTGCTGTTGAGAAAGTGGAGGTTATTAATTGAAGTAAGGAAATTTGCATGACAGTCAAAAATAGACAAAACCAAAATGAAAATCCTACTTATCTAATAACAGAATGATGGATTTTGGGAGAGAGGGAGAAAGAGTCATATCTAGGGCAATATGCTCTTCCAGTAACCTGAAGCAAGTATGGTATGTCTGTGTGTACTGTCATCATCTTTTGACTTTAACTGTCCTGCTATATGCTGTGTAGCTTTGAGTTTCAATGTGACTACTTAAAAGATTATTGTGATGAAAAGTCTTTTTGTTCTTCTAGTTAATTTTTATTTGGGTTTTTTTGTCATAATGGCAAGTTTCAAAATTGGGATCTGTACAGTGTTACTCATTTTTATAACTACATTGGAATTCGGAAATATAAGACAGCACCAGTTAGTAGCTGGTTTACTTGGCTGAGAGCTTTTGACAAATTAGGTGATTTTTTAGGCTGAACAAGACAATGGCCATCCTCTTCCTGCCTTTGCCAATCTGCATATTGAAGTCCTTGATGAGAACAATCAGAAGCCTTACTTCACAAGATCTATGTATGAGGGCTTCATCCTTGAATCCTCCCCGGTTGGGACGACCATCTCTGACAACCACAATCTGACTTCTCCACTACAGATCGTGGTGTTGGACAATGATGTGGAGGAGGTATGTTTCATTCATTTAAAGTGTCATATTGTGCTTACATTTTGATTATTTTCAGAGTTGTGGGTTGTTTTGGGTTGGTTTTGTTTTGTTTTTTTCTGGTGGGGGTGGGGGTTATTCTTTTGTTTGTGGGTTGATTGGTTGTTGTTGTTTTTTTTTTGTTTGTTTGTTTGTTTGAGAAAAAACTGA
>JAOEHY010034973.1:0-14867 GCA_025447955.1 Psilopsiagon aurifrons | reverse complement strand
ACATAAAAAGGACATGGAACTGTTGGAACAAGTCCAGAGGAGGGCCACGAGGATGATCAGGGGACTGGAGCACCTCTTGCACAAAGAGAGGCTGAGAAAGTTGGGGCTGTTCAGCCTGGAGAAGAGAAGGATGCGTGAACACCTCACAGCAGCCTTCCAGTGTCTGAAGGGGGCCTATAGTCCCTCCCCAGCATCCCTATGGATGCTGGGGAGGGACTCTCCATTAGGGACTGTAGTGAGAAGACAAGGGGTAACGGGTTCAAACTTCAACAGGGAAAGTTTAGATTGGACATGAGCAAGAAGTTCTTTACTGTAAGAGTGGTGAGGCACTGGAAAGGGTTGCCCAGGGAAGTTGTGAATGCTCCATCCCTTGCTGGCATTGTTCAAGGCCGGGCTGGACAGAACCTTGGGTGGCATGGTTTAGTGTGAGGTGCCCCTGCCCATGGCAGGGGGGTTGGAACTAGATGACCTTAAGGTCCTTTCCAATCCTTACTATTCTATGATTCTATACAGATATCAGTGCTCAAGACTCAGAGCCAATTCCGTTCCTTAGAAGTCCCTTATCACCAACAGATGATCTCTGATGCTCACCCCTTCGGAGTCCCTCAGTGCTGCATCATGTGTGAGCAAGATGATTTTAGTAAACTGTATTTGGAGGCTTGTACTTCCTGACAGCTGGCACAAATCTCTGCTGGTTCAATGTCAGTGCAAGCCAAGGTATTGATGAGGACCTCCCAGTCACATGGGATCTTGTTGCTCTAGTAAACATGAACTAACGCACTTGCTAGTTCTAACTGTTGACTCTGGAGATAACAGTATCTAGACCCACCTGCAGGCTTTTAGTTTATGGCCTGCCCTTTACAGTTATGTCTTTTTCCACTACATTTTTTTAAATCCTGCTAGATTTTAAATAATTTTAAATCCTGATAGATTTAAAAAATTTCGTTTAGCTAAGTTTTCATTTTCTTTTCCCCAGCTTATGTAAGCAACTGGGTTTAAGTAGCATTATGCACCTACAGTAGTAGACTGTGGATAGAACAACACAATAAACACAGGTAACAGCTGTATTAGGGAAATACGTATATAACAACAATAAATTTATAGCAAAAATCAAAAAAAGGTAGCATGAAAACAATGTCATGGTAACAGCCTAACATATAAACCAGAGAAAACTCTCCCAAGCCTGGCTACAGGGCCAATCATCTGACTAAAGAAATGCTAAGAAGTACAGCAGCAATAGCCACACTGGTGCCTGTAATCACTGAAAACCATGCAGGAAAAAGAGAGAGTCTGGGGGAAAACTCAGCTGGAGCAGAGCTATATATACTTGCCCTTGGCAGTAAAACCAAGATGTACATGCAGTAGAAGGGCATCATACTGGGTA
The DNA here is from genome assembly GCA_025447955.1 of Psilopsiagon aurifrons. NCBI lineage: Eukaryota > Metazoa > Chordata > Aves > Psittaciformes > Psittacidae > Psilopsiagon > Psilopsiagon aurifrons. Next base: position 13,483 of record JAOEHY010034973.1, on the reverse strand, counting down.
GTTTGTCTAGGTGCCCCCCACCCCTAAAAGGTCAGAGAGGGTCTTGGCTGTAAGAGACATGCCAGTACAGAAAGTGCCCTCTATGCACAACCTCACTCTCTGGACACTTCTCGAATCTGGAAACAGCATCATTTTTGCCTGTACAAAGACTGTTGCATGCTTTTTTCTCTGAGCCAAGTCCTGCTACTGTTGTTTACTGTATTTAGGGTGTATAGCCTGAAACCTGCCTTATCATTGCATTTGTTTTCTCCTGTGAGTTTTATGATCGAGAGCTTCCTTTGATGTGACCTTACAGTCAGTAATTCTAGCATGTGAAGACCACCATCATATTTATAATTAAAAGCCCAACATTGCCCTCTTTCTATGTAGCTTAATGACTCTTCAGGAACTGTTTTCTCTTGATCTTGCATTTGGTGAACATGCGCTTGTGTCAGAAAAATAGTGTAGATTTAGATGGGTCAATAAAAACAAATTTATGTTGTCCTTGAGTAGATGTCACTTGGATGCAAAGTAAAGGGACACATGGCCAGAGTCCCTTGTCATCCCCTATGTTGTCCTTTCCTAAACAAGCAAAGAAAGCCAAGAAAAACACAAATCAGTCTTCCCCATATGCACATTTATGTATGTGTAAACACATGAGCATGCATGTTTTGTTTGCTTATACATAAAGCATTCACACATGCTATCTTCAACTATTTAGGAAATGTGGAACTGTTCAGCATCCCATAGGGGAGGAGCCAGCCAGTTCTAGGCAAAAAAAATCTGGCAAAAAAAAAAGCCAAACAGCTGTGTGAAGCAGGGACCAACCACTAATTGTGTTGCACACTAACACTTTCCCCTTGACATTCAGTATTTTGTTGTTGGCCCACTATTCCCATTTCCTTCTGCAATTTCTGCTGTTAACTAGAAAATTATTTCACCCCTGAAAGGATCTGAGCCCTAGAAATTAATGAATGAGAATTCACTCTGGCTACTACAGTACTGTCTGCTTGCCTTTCCTCCTGTCCATCCTCATGCCCTGCTCTCCTGCTAGCTTCTCAAAGGAGGAGCTCTCCATTGCTCTCTATCTGTGCAAGGGCTTGATTTCCACTCCTTGCTGGTAACTAGGAACTGAGCAATAAACACATTATAAAACAGCATTTGTACACTGCTTAGCAAACTGGGATTTTATTCCCCATTGGCCCCTATACACTTAAACAGAGATTGGAATTATGAAGTATGAAAGAGCAGTAAGAAAACAATGAGGAATTGCCAGTAATGTCAAAGCAGTTAAAATTCACACACTGCTTTATGTTTTCACACTCTTTATGTCTTTCTTAATTAGCAAATAATCAGCTGCATATTTAGAATACAAATTTGTTATCCGAAGAGGGCCAGTGATCACACTGCCGGATAAATTATGAGGAATCAACTGCAATAATGAAGTACCACACAGAAAAAAACTCCCATTATTTAAAGCATGCTTGCAATACCAAGTAATTACTCCACAGGAAATTAGAGATTAATGTAGGAGAGAAGCAATCCTGTGGATTATATTTTTAAGGCTAATTTCTTACTGTGAAAGTTATTAAAAATAGCACACAAAGACATTCAAACTCAGACTGATTTTTTCAAAGTACAAAGGTATTCACAGCACTCCATAAAACGAAACAAAACTGTTTAACTTCATCAAAGAGGGCTTGCTCAGGTCCCAACCAAGTACTCACACAGCTTATTATAACAGCGCCTGGTCTAAAGGGGTTTAGTCAGCTGTGGTATAAAAGAGTATCAAGAACTAGTAGAGGTATATATAGAAAAACAAACTATCAGAACAATATTAGAAAGACCTTTCTATCTACTCAGGTGTGAACATTATCTTCTCTACACTACTATCACCTCATTGCTGTCATTCAGCAAGTGAAACCCTTCCACTCCCAGGGCAAGAGGCAGGTCAAGCACTCACTGTTCCACAACCAGTATAGAACAAAGCTCAGCTCAGACCTGCCTTTATGAAGTGCCAGACTGGTCTTCTCTCACATGTTTCTTACTTCTATTTACATTCCACAGCTACCACATGTATGCAGTACACACAATGAATAATGAGAATAGATACCATGGCAGCATATGAGGGTCCAAGTTTATATAATATCTTCAATGTACTGCTGACTGCCACAGAGCACTTACCATTAGAAAGTCAGGGATGAGAGCCTGACATAGGTCATCAGCATAATTCTGTTTGCCAGGTCTTTGCTGGAACTCCTGTCAAGATTTTCTAAGACACTTATTCAAGTCCTTTTTAGATCCTTTGAACTCTGGTGTTCAGCTACTATGCTTTCAGCCACTACCAAATGCTGCTTTTACAGAAAAAAAAACTGGTTTTCTCTTGTTTGGCAACACCTGTCTTGGGCAGATGGACCCAAGCAAGCAGTACATAGTCAATCACCAGCATCGACTGAACTAGAATGGTTTCGATAAAGAATGAAGTCACTTCAATATTGTAGGTTTTCTTTTTCAGATGGAAAATAAACAAGGAGTGAATCCATTAAGCCCACTTTGTTGACATCTATTAGAAAATGCACCCATGTGCTCTCCAGTAAGATTGCATTCAGTCATGTTTTACATTTCACAACCACCCTGGAAACATCCTCACACACGTTTTTCAGGATACTTTAAGTAGTGTTATAATTATTTTCTATTTCCCTTTAAATAACAAGCAGAAAACTGGAAAAGCTTGTCATGACACACCAATTAAACTTAGCACGACAAAGTCTTCCCGTTAGGATTTACCACTGGCAGGGTGTCACAGCCGATAACTCATTCTCAGTAAACTCAGCAGCAAACCAGACCTAACCCACCTGCAGTTAACCCCGAGTAATGACCACACCGCGGGAGTTCGGCCACCGCTGACAGATTAACGAACGCCGCGACCTGGGGAGGTCCCTCAGGCACGGGGCAGCTCCTCAGCGGCCGAAGCCCCGGGAGAGCAGCCCAGCGAACCCCGGAGCTGCCCGGAGGAAGTTGCCAGCGGAGCGAAAAGGTTTTCTCACGCCGAGGACAGCTTCTTCGGGGCACGGTTATGTGTACGCATAGCAGAAGAACTTCTGGGTTTTGTTTCTCGTTACTGCCGGCAGCGCTCGCCCCTTGGGACGCGGGCTCACCTCGATGAGCCGCTGCAGGGCGGGCCCCCGCAGGCAAGTGTGGTTGGCAAGCAGCTCCCAGCGCTGCCGCAGGAGATGCTGAGCCGCCCGTGCCTCGGCTGGCCTCTCCAACGCCTGCAGCACCCCGGCACCCAGCCCCACATAGCCCACGTAGACCACCAACAGCACCGGTACCCCCCAACGCCGCTTCTGTCGCTGCCGCAGCCGCCGCGCCGCCACCATCGACCTGACTGCAGCCGGCTACCGCCCTTGAACTGAAGAAGGCGCCGGGGCTGGAGCGGGGCTGCACGCGGGAGGAGGGATGTGCTGGGCAGGGCAGGGCACGTGGCCGGCCCCCAGAGCCTCCCCCTGGCCGGCTCCCCGGCTTTGCTCCTTCCCAACCCCAGGAGAGGGCTGTATCAGGCCGAGCAACTGATTCTGCCGTTCCCCCGCAGCGGCTCGCCTCGCCGCCACCCTCATCTTCCTCGTCTGCCCCTTCCTATCGGAAGTCTTCTCCTGTGCGCAAAACCGGCCCAAGGCTCCCTTTTCCGAGCAGCGATAGGCACCAGGACACGATCGTCCTTTAGAGGGCGGATGCTATCCAACTCCTTTCCGCGCAAGCCAAATTGCTGATCTAACCAACTGGTATCAGTTACAGTTCTCTGTACTAGCAACCTGTGCAAATCTAGTTTCTTCCTTCACACAAGTGCAAAATTAATTTAAAAGGCAGTAAGCAGGTGTTTCTGATAATGACCCTTCCATATATAAACAACTATAAAGACAGCACACTTGTCAGGTTGTTTTTTTTTTATCTTTAGTGGTTTTCTGGTGAAAGATAGGAGTAATTCCTTCATCTAGCTTGTTCTTGAGACCTATTTGATTAAAGTATTTTCTTGTATACGATACATCAAATGTTTTCTTATCAGTAGAAAAAAAACCCAAAAACACTTTAAATGTATATAAAATTTGTAGCATACCTATTTTGTGGTGGAATAAAAGATTAAGGCAAATGAACTCACTAATTTTCTAAACAAGATGCCTTTATGTGCTGTGAGGTGCTACTGTCATCTCATAGTGCCCTGTGATTTTTATTTTTTGCCGGCGGGGAGCGTTGATACTATCACAGATAAGGCAGCCATCAATCAGGTGTTGCACTACCGGAACAGCTCTGGGTTTGTGCTGATTTATGTTTTTCTGGGAGGTACTTTAAACTGATCAGAGTAAACTCATGGATTTACTGCAAGATGCAAAACTTACTATGCAAAGGATAGACCAATTCCAGTTTAAAGGTGTCCTGAACACAGTCTTCAAAAATTCCAAAACTTATGCTGCTTATTGCTTGGATGTAGCTCTGCCTTTTCAATGTATTCATCACTGAATTGATGCCAAGAAAAGCATCATAAAGAAACTCAATAGTCAATGTGACTATTAAGTAGGTATTTGTTTATTCGGTGCTGGGCGCATGGGGAATTGCTCCTCCTAACGCGCACACTCACTATCCAGCTTGTCAGAAATTTATGTTAGTAGATATACATATTCATAAGATTTCTGAGAAGAGGAGGGGTCCTTCTTGGAACTCTGCTACTCCTCCATGAGCATGCGTCTGTCCCCTGGTGGTGGTCAATGGTGATTGTGAGGATGAAGGCTCAAAGTCTTCCTCTAGGTTGAACTTTTTCACCCTTTCTCTTGGAGTATGTGCAGTACTTTCATGGCAGTTTCCCAGACAACCAAAGCTAACTAACCAGTACACATCTTTATCTTTTGCACACAAGCAAGTCCCTATTGGCTTAGGCTTAGACAGGCAGTAATAAAGTTACTTAATTAACTGACCTTTCAATTTTTATGCTTTTTCTTTTTTTTTTTTTAAAGCTTCTTTGTCTTAGTATATAGCTTCTTTGTCTTTGTGTATTTCTATTATCAATTCCTCCCTTTTTCTGTAACTTTAGCAAATTCGTTTGCATTTGCACAGAAAGGATAACTATTTCTTTCATTTTGTACCATATAAGAGGTTATGCAGTTTGTAAGTTTGATTTACTGCTACATAAATTCCTGATAAATTTCTAGCTATAATTTTCTTAACACAACCTAAGGTTATTCCTACTAATATAATTGTAATTACAATCAGAGTTTGTATCAAGCTAGCAAGCTAACCTGTGAGAGAAAACCCAAATCCCTGTAGAATTTTGTTGAGCCAAGCAGTTTCCATGCTTTCTCTTAAAGCTCTACTGTCATGTGCTATTCTCTTAATTTGATCAATTTGCTTATTTAAATCTTGAGTGACATTTGGAATGTGTATACAACATGTTTCATATTTTAATCCTAGAAGGCTGCACACTCCTTGTTGTTTTAAAAGGACTAGGTCTAATGGCAGTCTATTTTGCAATACCATTTTGGAAATTGTCTGTAATTGCCTATTTAAGTCCTGCAAACCCTTTTGGGTGGTGTTCTCTATCTGTTGAGTAAGGTTATGTAAAACAAATTTATTTTCTAATGTGAAGTATCCTGATGCGAAAGTAGCCTCTATAGCCCATAATACTCTTGTACCTGTGCTAGGGGATTGCCAATTTTCCTGACTTTCTCTCTTTACTCATCCCCATAGAGATGGTTGCAAGGGGGATTGTCATGGGTTCAGCAGTAGCAGTCATTTTTCTTCTTCTTGGTAGCTGGTGCAGCACTGTGTTTTTGACTTTCAGCCTGGGAACAGCGCTGATAACACCAGTGTTTTTAGTTATGGCTCAGTGATGTTTGGTCTGGCCAAGGACTTTTGGAGCCTCATGCTCTACCAGAGAGGAGGGGAAGCTGGGAGGAAGCAGAGACAGGGCACCTGACCCAAACTGACCAAAGAGGTATTCCATACCACAGCACATCATGCCCAGGATGAGGAAATGGAGGGCAGAGACCAGAAGGTGGGGGGGGGTTGGTGGCTTGGTCGAGCTGGGTGTATGTGGTGAGCTGTTGTATTCTCTTCCATTGTATTTCTCTTGCTATTATTATTACTGGTGGTACCAGCAGTGGTTTGTGTTATACCTTAGTTACTAAGCTGTTCTTGTCTCAACCTGTGGGAGCTCCATTCTTTTGATTCTCCTTCCCATCCCTCCAGGAGCAGAGGAAAGAAAAAGGGGGAAGTGAGTTAGCAAACTGCATGACTGATTAATGGCTTAAACCACAACAGGGATTTTCTCCATAATGGACATAATGTTAAATTCTATACGCCACCCAGTTGAGGGCACAACTTCCTGGGATCCTTTCTGAACATCCTTCCAAACCTTTGGTATCTGACAGTCCCATGCAATGTTTGTACATTGATCTCCAGAGGGCTGATATGTTATTTTCTTTGCTCAAGAAGTAGGAGGTTGTTGCATTAAATGCGGGGGAGAAACAAACCCCTTACTTTATTAGAAGGGCCAAGAACTGCTGCAGTCCAGCAGTGTTCGATACTTCGAACCTCACTGATCCGGATTCATGGCAACTATCAGTCCGGCAGTGTTTGCTATATCGAACCTTACTGGTCCAGATTCACTGAACCTTACTGGTCCAGACCACACTGCCAGGTCAATCATGCTCCTGAACTCTCACAGCCACACTGAGAGATGGGGTTGCGTTCAGTGAGAAAATTAGAATTGGTCACCGAAACAGTGTGGTTTATTGATGCAACAGGTACAGGTTCTTATGGATTGCCTGTGATAAGTACTGTCTGCAAAGCAAGTGCAAATAATAGCTGCATGGATACAAGCACTTGATAAAGATAACACAGCATAGCTCTAAAGTATTCAGGTGACAGTAACTCTATAGAGATTCTAAGTTTTCCCAGGGAAGCACTGGATACAGTGCAAGTCTTACCCACAGGCATCCCTATGGGGGGGGTTGAAGAGAGGTCCAGCCCATCGACTGGTCCCAGGAGTCTGTTGATGTTATCTTCCTTAACTCGTCCACGATGGTATCTTCCCCAGTATCCCCCTCTCTTTTGGGTTATTTTATATTATTTTCACCTTCAGGTGGAGCTTGAGTGACTCTGTCATACATACCTTTATTACCATTGGTGTAAATTTCTCTCACTTCGATTTAAAGATATATGACACCAAAAATTCAGAGCGCATGCTCAGAGGGGGGTGGTCTCATTTTGGAAGGGGGTCGCATTGGAGATGGGAGTGTATTTTAGCATGTAATGACATTATAATGAAGCAAAGTTCACACTGAGAACAGCATTCTGTCAAAAAATGACAGGCTGCTGGCTCAGGGTAGCAAGTATGCAGATACCAGGCGTGATTGCATCTCACCCCGAGAGGCCCTGAGGGTCCGTTTTCCCTTATGTGTGGACAATGCTGCATTTTAAATATAAGTTCAATTCCACATTTCCTAATTATCCCACAGAGGTTTAGTTACATTACATTCAGTAACTGAACTGTTGACTTTATACAATTCAGAGAGTAATTTCCTTCCATATCTACCATTGTAACTTGCTTTCATTATGTCCTTGCCATGTATTTTCCCAAATTTTAGTCAAATTGGTGGGTAAAAATTCCCCATGGAATTGGATTTCCTGCTTTGGTTGGCACTGGTAGACAGTAACGGAGGATATATTCTGTATTCTTCCAAACCCTTGAACTAATTGCAAAACTAAATTTTCATTATAACCAATGCTACAGCTTATATGCATTGACAGTAGCAGCCATAAATTCATTGTCCCATATGTCTTTGGAATTTCAATTGTAACGGTCCTGTAGCTTCCAGTCTCCATTCTTCAAGTGCCTTCTTTATTCTGGAATAATGGATCCAGGAAGGTCATTCTCAGATCTTGACAGCTGTAAACATTGTTAGCAGCACTTGATATGGTCCATCCCACTTCTCCTGAAGAGGGTCACCTGAAAAATAGAGTGATATGAGGTGCCTGATACCAGTATAAATGAGTTTCCTGACAAATTTTAGCAATTTGTTGATTAATCATATGATTCATCTTTTCTGCTTGTCCACTACCTTGTGGTCTATATGGATTATGGAGTTGCAAATTAATTTCTAATATTTTACTAACCTGTTGCACTACTTGTGCACAAAAATGTGCTCCCCAATCAGATGAAACAACTATCAGTACTCCAAATCTGGGTATTATTTAATTTAATGTCACTTTAGTCACTTCTCTTGCCTTACTAGTTCCACATGGAAAAGCTTCTGGTCATCCAGAAAAGGTGTCTGTTAATACTGGTGAATATCGGTATCCCCCTTTTCTTGGTAATTCGGAAAAATCAATTTGCAGTGCTCTCCCGGAATGTTCCCTCTCCCTACGGTTCCCTATTCTATCTTATTTCCTGTATTAAGATTGTTTCTTAAACAATTGCTGAGTGACTTGTCTGATAATAGTTTTTAAATTTTTCCCTGCCAGTATAGTCTTCAGATATTCATACAAAGAGTCTGTTCCCCAATAAGTCGTCTTTTGTTCATCTTTAACAAATTTCCACATTTGATTGCCTGGTATTATGACTTGCCCATCCTTTATGACAAGCCCATCCCTGAGATGGAATTTGTCCCCCTTTTTATTGAATCCATTTCTGATCTGAATTTGAATACTGGACTTTTGTTTGATTTACAATTTTTCCTTCAGGAACTAATGCCATCACCAAGGGCTCTTGTGTTTTTTCTGCCGCCTGCCTGGCCATACGATTGGCCAATCTGTTACCTCTTTCTGGTCAGTATCACCCTTAAGATGTCCTTGACAATGTATAATAGCAACTTCCACAGGTAACTGTGTAGTCTTTAATGAAAGGAGAATCTCCTCTGCATATTTAGTTTGTTTTCCTTGTGATGTTAACAAGCCTCGTTCTTTCCAAATTGCCCCATGGGCATGAAGAACTCCAAAAGCATACTTAGAATCAGTCCATAAGTTAATTTTCTTACCTTTTGCCAATTGCAGCACCCTTATTAAGTCAATGAGTTCTGCCTTTTGAGCAGATGTTCCCACAGGTAGAGGATTTGTTTCAGTTACCTCTGTAGTGGTGGTAATTGCATATCTTGACTTACAAATTCCTTGGTGGACAAAACTGCTTCCATCAGTACACCAGGAATTTTGTGCTTCTTCCAGAGGCTCTTAACTGAGATCTGCTTGAGTAAACAGCTTCTATAGTCTCAATACAGTCATGTTTCAGTGGTTCTATAGCTTTTCCTTCAAGAAAGGAAGAGGGATTTACAACATTAGTGGTCTGAATTTCCACAACATCTGACTAGATCAAGATTGCCTGATATTTTAGGAATCTAGACAGGGGTAGCCAATAAGTACCTTTCTGCTTGAGCACGGCTGACACAGCATGTGATACCAGCACTGTTATCTTCTGACCCAAAGTAAATTTACGGGCTTCTTCCATATTCAGTATCACAGCCGCCACTGCTCATAGACATCTTGGTCAACCTTTACTGACCTCATCCAGTTGCATACAGAAATAGGCCACAGCTTTCTTATAGGGCACCAATCATTGCACTAGGACTTCAAGAGCTATTCCCTGTTTCTCGTGTGAAAAAAGCCAAAATGGTTTTGTCACATCAGGCAACCCTAGGGCAGGAGCTTTCATGTGTTCTTTCTTGAGGGTTTCAAAAGCGATTTTTGCTTTTCCTGTCCATATCATCTGCATAATGCTGGTTTGTAAAAGTTCATACAATGGTTCAACTATGATGCAATAATTGTAAATCCATAATCTGCACCAACCTGTCATTCCAAGGAAAGTTCTGAGTTCTTTCACTATTTGAGGAAGGGGGGCTTGACAGATGGCTTCCTTGTGCTCAGTTCCCAACACTTCTTGTCCTCCAAAGACTTCATATGCCAGGTAGATCACTTGCTTCTGTACTAGTTGTGCTTTCTGTTGAGACAATCGATATCTGCTTAGTCCAAGAAAATTCAATAAACTTATTGTCCACTGAATACATTCAGTCACAGTTTCAGTTGCAATTAACAAGTCATCCACATACTGCAATAGAACTTCATTTTCCTTCGGGAGGTTTCCACATTTCCAGAAATTGTTGGGCTGTTTTTAAACCCCTGAGGCAACACTGTCCAGGTCAATTTTGTTTTTCTCCCAGTTGTGGGATTTTCCCACTCAAAACCAAATAGTTTCTGACTAACTTGAGCCAGTGAGAGGCAGGAGAATGCATCTTTTAGATCCACTACTGTGAACCAGACCTGGTTATCTTAAAGTTTCGTGAGTAGTATATAAGGATTAGCTATCACTGGATGTAAGTAAGTCTTTAACTATTTTATTAACTGGCCTCAAATCCTGTACTTGACAATAAGTACCATCCAGTTTTTTCACTGGTAATATAGGAGGATTATAATCATATTTGCATTTGACTAATAATCCATTTTTATTAATTTATTGAGCAAATCCTCTATTCCTTTTTGATCTTTCAATTTTAAGGGGTATTGTCTTTTATTTACTGGACTCACTCCCTCTTTAAGCTCAATTATTATTGGAATTGTATTTTTCAATTTCCAAGAACTTCTGAAGCCCAGACCCCTGGATATACTTCATTAAAAATCTCTTCCACATCTATAATATCTCAGATTTCTGGGATATTTCCGAGTCTATCATAGCTATACTTAAAATTTTGATCAACTGTTTTTCTCTTACTTTTAATTCTGTATTTCCTTGTTTAAATTCAATGGTTGCCTCTAATTGTTCCAATAAATCTCATCCCAACGGGGATTTGGGAGAATTTGGCAGGTATTCCAATTTGTTTTCCCAATTTATATTGAAAGGGTTTAGAGAAAAATGCCTTTTCTGCTGGCCAGTAGCTCCTATTGTATTTACAAAGTCATAACTTATGGGCACCAGCATTTGGTTTAGAATAGAGAAGGACACTCCCATATCAATTAAAAAATCAACTTCCTTCTCATGTTTCCCTCGCTTTATTCTAACCAGCAGATCCACTAGGGTAGATGTACCAGGTCCTCTTCAATCTCTAGCAGCTATTATGGCCAAGGAGCTTTTCTGTAATTCAAGGCATTCACATTTCCAATGTCCATCCTTCTTACAATAAGCACACTGACTGATCCTCAGTTCATTCTATATTCTTCTCCTTCCTCTCATAGGTCTACCTTTGCCACATCCTGGTAACAGCCTCTCGGTTCTACTTTGCTCTCAAGCAGCCACTGTTGCAGTCGCTACGACTCTAGTCAACCTTCTCTTCTCTTCTCCATCTCTATTCCTATACACGCTCCAAGCCTCTTCTAAGAACTTTGACAAGTCTGTTCTTTCCGGCTCTTTCAACTTCAGTAGTTTCTTCTAATATCTGTGGCTGATTGCCTTAGAAATAATGAAGCCAACTGCTATGTTCCAATATCTGAGGATCGGTCCAAAGTTGTATATTTCCTCATTGCACTTTGGAGATCATCTAAAAATATCAGTCAGGATTTCACTTCACCCTCGTTTTGCTGCATAAAGTGCTTAGGGGATAGAATTTTCTAGTCCTAACTTAATCCAATCCTGATAACGACTCAACATCTGATAGCCTCCTGTAGTATTAGGGTCCCAATTAGGATTAGTCAATGGTACATACTAATCCACATTTCCCTGTAAAGCTCCTCTGGTAACCTGAGCTTGGACATGAATTCTAGCAGTTTTCAGTATCAACTGGTTTTCAGTTTCAGTCATTTTTCTGAGCATTAAATCAACATCAGACCAGTCAGGATCCTGATTTCTAAAAATTAATTCAAACCTCTTAGCCACTTTATCAGGATCTTCCCAACACCCTTTAGCCACTTCTTTCCACTTATCCAAATCTCCAGCACTGAAAGGAACTTTAACTGGATCCCCTTCAGGTCCCATAACTTGCTTAAGGGGTGCTACAATTTGAAGTCCTTTGAGAATTTTACTCCTAGTTCATGCTGTTATAGGAGTATCTCCCACTTCCCCTTCACTTTCACCGCTACTATCTGTATGAGAGTTCCCTGCTTCAGCTTATGGATTTTTCAAAATGGGAGCTCTTAACTCCTCTGGTTAAAGCATAGGATCCTGTTTGTCATTTTTGGTCTGTAGCTTTCAGACAATGTTGTCCAATACAACAGGCAGAACAGCATCGCTTTAATTTCCCTTCTACTTTCTTTTGATCTTTTTCCAGTGATAATGCCAGAGAATCCTGTAGGGCAACATTAATTCCACATTCTTTTTGCCAGTCAGGATGGTTCTGCACCGTGAAAAACATTTCTGCATACATTATTTCATCCCAATTTTCTCCTTGTCTCAAGAATAACATTAACTGTAACAAAGTATCATAATTTAAAGTCCCATTAACTGGCTACTTTTCTTCATCCTCTAATTTATAGAGAGGCCACCACTGGTTGCAACATTTGATCAAGGTCTTTTTGTTCACGTTCCCACTGGGCTGTCCCCCTATCTTTTTCCAGTGAGCTAGAATACAACCAAGAGGACTTTTCTTCAAAACTTCACTACTCTGTGATCCTCCCATTTTAAATTTTCACATTTTACCTTTGAGGAATTCTTTTTCCTGCCTTTAAGGAATTCTTTTTCCTGCCTTTGAGAAAGTTTACCCCCCCCCCCCCCCCTAGTCACAATATAGGCGGGGGTTAATCACGCCTAACAAACTGGAAGGTGCCCCACACCTTTCTTAAATCAGATTATCCATTTGGTGTAAGGATAATGGCTCTGATGACAAATATATCCCACAATAATTACAAATAGACGTTAAACGTAAAAAACAATACCTACATTTAGGACAAGGATTCACAGCCACTGGAAAGCCCTGTACTTTTTCAAAATATTTTTGAGTCTCCTTATCACCTGCAACTTCTGATCCCATGCAGAATAAGTAATTTAACACTTTCCTAACCAAGTTCCTTGTGAGACAATAGAGATTTCACTCTGTTTACACCAGATAAAGGCAGGCAACACATAAACCTTGTTATAAAAACCACAATAAGTATTAAAATCACAACGCCCACAATCATTATTACAGTTTATATAGGCAAACCTTTTCCAAGTATCAACGTCAGGAATTTCACCTGTGATGCAGCACCCTGTGTGGGACATCTCCCTGGTCTCATGGGAACCCTTTACCAAGACTGGTCAACCAAGTCAAAGTGTTTAACAAATACCCCAAAGATGGTGCAGTGATCATCCTTGTCTGCTCCTGAAGTGAGCCTTATGAATCATAGAATCACAGAATAGTTAGGGTTGGAAAAGACCCTAAGATCATCTAGTTTCAAACCCCCTGCCATGGGCAGGGACACCCCCCACTAAACCATGCCACCCAAGGCTATGTCCAACCTGGCCTTGAACACCACCAGCGAGGAATGGAGCATTCACAACTTCCCTGGGCAACCCATTCCACTGCCTCACCACCCTTACAGTAAAGAATTTTTTCCTCAT
>JAOEHY010034971.1:0-11729 GCA_025447955.1 Psilopsiagon aurifrons | reverse complement strand
TGTCATTGGCAAACTTGCTGAGGGTGCACTCAATCCCACTGTCCATGTCACCAACAAAGATGTTGAACAAGACCGGTTCCAACACTGATCCCTGAGGGACACCACTCATTACTGGCCTCCATCTGGATATCAAGCCATTGACCACAACTCTTTGCGTGTAGCCATCCAGCCAGTTCTTTATCCACCGAGTGGTCCACCTATCACATTGATAAAGGAGGAGTCCCTCTGGGAAATCCCGGGGGTGCCCGAGGGAGTCCCTGCGTTCAGCAGATCCTGCAGCTGAGCAGAGAGTATCCTACCTGGGTTGCCAAATATGATGCTGAGAAAAGCATCATAAAGAAACTCAGTAGTCAGTGTGACTAATAAGTAGGTATTTGTTTATTCAGTGCTGGGCGCATGGGGAATTGCTCCTCCTAATGCGCACACTCACTGTCCAGCTTGGCAGAAATTTATCTTAGTAGTTATACATATTCATAAGATTTCTGAGAAGAGGAGGGAAGAAGTTCTTGGAACTCTGCCACTCTTCTATGAGCATGCGTCTGTCCCCTGGTTGTGGTCAACGGTGGTTGTGAGGATGAAGGCTCAAAGTCTTCCTCTAGGTTGAAAATTTTCACCATTCCTCTTGGAGTAAGTGCAGTACTTTCATGGCAGTTTCCCAAACCACCAAAGTAGTCCTACCCAGTATACATCTTTGTCTTTTGCACACAAGCAGTCCCTATTGGCTTAGGCTTAGACAGGCAGTAACGTTAACTAATTAACTGACTTTTCAATTTTTAATGCTAACTTTTTCTTAAAGCTTCTTTGACTTAGTGAATTTCTATTATCAGAATGATGTTTAAAATAGAAAAGATAAAAGCCTTCTAAAAAATATATATATAGGAAAGAAAAGATGCAAAGATACTAAAAAGTATATACAGTTAAGTTTAATTTAAGATCAGGAAATAGACACATCTGGACTACAATTAGACATTTTAACTACATTAAAGTCAGATTCACGAAGCACAGACCATGCTAAAATATTATGGAGTAAACATATAACATTTAATGTTTATACTGAACTACAAAAAACAGTACAGGTGAGATTCAGAGTTTGAAACTACAAGCAAGACTGAAAACCCAGGACATCAAGCATGTGCTTGCTAGAAGGAATTTGGGGAGGCGGAGTACATATTAAGATTCACAACAAAACTTCATAGAATCATATAATATTTTAGTGGCTGATTTTCTTGAGTGTTCTCAGAACTGTCACTTGTGTTTCTGCCTTCTATTTACATCTCAAGAGAATGGATTAAATATTTGCAGGTGACATTCTGGTGTTGTATGGAATGTACCAATACATCTAAGGATGACAAAGGGCTTGCTGACTAGATTTAAAGGGCAAGTGTAGGTCTGGAAAGACATTTGCTTCTTGTCTTGCACTGGATTGCAAATGGTAGCTGCTTGAGACAACATACTATTGTATCCTGGATGACCACTGCTTGGGCCATTGCTTCTGCCACAAGTGCAGAGCTGCAGTCAGAGGGTTTGGAAGTGCTCGTATCCATCTGAGCATCTCATAGTAGGTTGTGTGATCACCATTCTGTGCAGAATTGCATCACTGGTAAAATGAATTTTTAAAAGAGCGGAAGAGTCCCTTTGGGGTATTCCTCTGACTGCTAGTAAGCCCTTGTGATTGCACAGTTCTTCCATATTATTTGTCTTAGCTTGCTGGTTGACACTTGCTGGCTAGCTTTTTATCAGAGGAAGGGTACTAGAAAACACTTGATCCATTCAGGCTCAAGAACTGGACCAGTGCTCTCAGCGTGTATCTCAAAGTAACTTTGATTACAAATGTGCATGACCTTTAGGATCTTTACAGGATCTTGAAAAAATGACAAAGTGAGAAATTTCAATCACTTGTGTAACATAGGAGAGGTAATCAGTATCTTCCTCTTTTCTGTTTCAGCATGGACACATGCTTGATTTAAGTAGCATAGTCTCATTATGGTACTACGTTGCAAAATCAGTATCAGGTACAGGAGCAATTTTCCAGACTGCAGTAAAACCAATCCAAACTCCCTGTTGTCAGGTGTCAAGTAAAAATGATCTTAACAAACACTGCCAGTAAGTGGTGCATGCATACTTTCTTTTGTAAACCTTATTATCATTTGTTAAGGGATGCAGCATGGTGTAAAATACTGTACAGCATCACCTTTAGACTAGTGCATCTTTTGCGGCTGCCTGTGGCTAGATAAAGTAAGGAAGGCATGGAAAAAAGCAAAGAGAAAGGAACAGGTTAGATATAAAAGTCAGTAGAACTTTACTTTTGTCTTTCACATAAACTGGCCTAAAATGTCTTGTAGTGTGGACACAGCAGGTACAGAGTACAGTGATGGTGTTGTGTTAACAAGTGCATATGCAAACATTATGTGTGAAGAATAGAGAATACTGAGAAAGTTTCCCATGAGATTTGCAAAGATACAAAAAAGCCAGACAGGAGAGAGTTGGCTGCTCTTAGTGAAAGCAGCCACAAACAAAGCCATTGCATAAATTTATGGGAATAGCTGAGGGCATAAATTAAGATCAGTGTAAAAACTGAGGAGATAAAATCTGTGAGGAAGCTAGTGGCAAGACATGAGGGAAATCTTAGATGGGATGCGTATTTGAAAACTCGGTTTTGAATTGAGTTGAACAAACCATAGCTGGCACACTGCGCTATGCAGGAGTCAGCAACTAGCAAAGAAAGAGAGCATCAAGTCAAGTGTAAGAACAAGCTGCTGTTGTGACTGTCCTCAGAAGTAAGAACTTATGTCAGAAGAGATTTGTGACCTATACGTGTCTACATGTTTCACGTGCACTTCCCCAAAATGAAATACCAAAGCAGTTGCTGAAAAGCTGGCATGAGATGTTACTATAGCCTGTGAGCCACAGGCTAGCTTGCTACATTGCCCAGTTGTAATTCAGTCACACTTAAAGTTCCACTTGTAAATAAGTTTAAAAGGATTAAATGATGGTTACTGTGAGTTATAAACATACATAATAAATGGCAGTATGTACATAATTACAAGCCATGGAATGTGTAAGTGATGGTTATAAACTACCTAGCATGGTACTCAATGAATGGTTAATTGCTTTATCAAGTTTTTAGAGTTTAATACATAGTATGACTACAGTTTTATATCTCAGTGACTAGCCTGTTTATAAGGTGCTTATGTGTCCTCCTTTGGCTTTACTGCTTCTTTGGTGATGGCTGCTGCTGCATTCGACTAACTTACAATAGATGTGACAAAACCAGACTCCATTTCTCATGTTTGACACTATACGCATGGCTGAGGGTCAGATTTAACACAAGAGCCTATCATCAGCCTTACTTAGAGGTAAATGGATAGCATCAAATCTACATGCATGATGCCTCCATAATGAACTGTCCCAAAGCAAATGCTGGACTCTGGCTGGAAGTAAAGGAAGTCTGCTTGCATTTAAATTTAAAGTCCTGTTGTCAAGTGGCTGTGAAATGAGCTGCAATAAAGATAAGGATCTGCTCTGAGCTGTCAGTTCCCTCCGAAATGGATTGAAACAGTCCAGGCAGTGCTGGGTAGACACGTGATTTCTGCACAATTTAAGAGGGAAGCATTTTAGCCCAGGAACTAAAGAAATGCTATCATTTTATATGAAAGATGCTAATTTCAGACAATATCAAATGAATCTTAATTGGATGGATGTCATTTAGCAGGTGGTCATTACTGCTGATATTCCTCTGTGGTTTTGTTTGTTTTCTGATTGGAAATGAAGAAAGATTTCTGTACTTGACTTTTTCCACTTGAGATCCTTGGTAACATGACTTCGCATTGGAGCTGGGAGGCAGTCACTCTGGATTTATTTGAAAACAAATGATGATAAGAATGAATTCCACTAAAGAAAGAGAAAGGATACTAATTGACTACTTCAGAGGAAGTTGCCTTGAGCAAAAAGTGGAAAATGAATCCCAGGAAAGTTGTCTGACCATGTATGCTACTTCTTTGGAGGTTTAATTGGCTGATACCTACACAGTCTGCGAAAATTTCAATGCATCTGAAATTTCCTCCATAGGAAATCTGCTCCTTAGGAAACAGTCCACAACTTGTGGTTTAGTCATTTATCCACATGGCTTGCTTAGTGTAAGATACAGATGAAAGACATACTTTGAAGACTGCTTTCTGTGTACCTTGCTCAGCTAGGGATGTGAACTCTAGGCTGCTCAGATTCATCTTCCAGTTTGGTGGTGGCTCCTTCTGCCAAGCTTAAGTCAGGCTTGTACCACTTTAGCTGAAGAAATTTTTCCATCAAGTCAGCTGCCACGTTGAAGACCTGAGCCAGCCAGACCAAGCCAAAAACAATCCAAATCGCAGTTAGGCTTCTGTACACTGGGATATAGTGCTTGTTGGGGTTTGTGCCTGAAAAATCCAGGAAACTATGCATATTAACCTCGGCAACTTGGGTCTGACAAGCATACGTTTTCAGACATATGTTCTCAACAACTTGAAAAAGTTTAACAAGACTGTATAATCTATAAGCATAATTTTATTTTTATTTTCCTTTTTTCTTTTTATTTTACAAATCACAGGTGAAGGTCAGCACAGCTGGCACCACATCTCTGAGGCTGAGGCTATATAATAAAAATAGCCATATCTAATGATATTCAGTGATGCACAAAATTGAGTGATCCTAGCCACTGACAAAGAATAAAAAAACAACTTGGAAATCCAATTTTGTATCCATATTAGTCATATTGTACTCAAGAAACACACAGGGGGTCTTAGATGATTTAGAAAGATACAGTTTCCTACCTCAGTGATATAGTGATTGCTTTTTGTAGGATGATATACCTCAGTAACCAGGATTAAAAAATCATCTGGAGAATATTATACAGGAAATGCAGCCATTTTAAGTAAGTGGTTATGGGAATCTTAATCCCTGAGTTGATAATTCCATAGCATGGGCAATCAGTGCAGATGATACAGGAACAAGACAGCACTGCAGCCATGCACTTAGTCTGTCATCCAAGTAATCATGAAACTTCGCAGTGTCCAGATTCAGCATGAGATAGGGATTTATCTTCTTTTGGGACATGCTTACATGTCCCAAGGAGAGCTACTACTTGTGAAGTAACAGACTCTTTATTTTAACAAATAAACACACTACATAATCTGTTAAGAGCATATGTTCAAATAAGAGGGTGGAAAATTTGCCCTTCACAGGTGTCTATTTCTGTGTCTCAGCCTAGAGAAGAGGCTCACTTTACATAGAGCCCCTAAAGACTGTGTAATCTCACTGGGTTTGTTTTCTTCCACATGCATTCTGGGGTTGTCAGTAATATTTTCCCCATTTTAAGTACTGATCATTACATATTTGATATGATTTCTAATTGGGAATGGTAGGTATTTGCTGAAATATTTCACGGTTAGGAGACTGTGGTTCAAAGGCCTAATACTGACAAAGAGATTTCACTTATATTCCACCTGTCACTCATAGATCAAATTCTTACCAGCTTGGACATAGACACTGTTGTGAATGGGTGTCCAGTGGCATATGTCCAGTGGCATATTAGGTGGCTTAACTGCCAAGGTAAAAATGCCTATGTCATATAATACATTATCATAGAATCATAGAATGGTTTGGGTTGGAAGGGACCTAAAAGATTATCTAGCTCTGATCCCCCTGACACGGCCAAGGATACCTTCCGCCAAACCAGGTTGTCAGATTTATAGTGGGATGGATATCTATGCTCTCTGTATTTAGCTTTATATTAGAGCAACTAATTTCAACAAAGCTCAATCCAGTTTGCCTTCTTTATTACCTACTACGTAGTCCCCAAATCCAATGGTGCTCAGGGTGATGAAGGTGAAGTAAAAGCCTTCTCCATAGCTCCAGCCTTCTACATAACTGAAGACCAATGGTGGGAATATTAGAAAAAGCAAGGTCCCAGAGGTCAGGAAGACAGCCACTGCCAGTGTTTGAACCACCTGAAAAATAAAAGAAGATGGCAGACAAATAGCAATGATCAGTTCCTTAGTGGAAATTGCTGGGTCTGTTTTGCTCTCGAACCACAAACCTGCTCCAGTGGAAAGCAATGTCCAAAAAGAAAGGACAAACCAATGCTTCCATGCACAGCAGGCTGTTTACCTCATTGTTACGCTGCACATAAATACTGTACCTAATCATGAATTAAAAAAAAATCTCAAAAACAGGAAAAAAAGGAGAATTTTTTAAAAGCTTTTTTTGCAATGAGTTTTTAAGTATGCTCAAGTCATATTTAAAACTTACTATGACAACCACAAGAATGAATTACTCATTTTACAATTTCAATTAAAGTGGAGATAATCTCGTAATCAGTTGGCTCCTGTCTTTGAGGAAAATCACCAAGTATTGCGTAACTCATGATACAAAGACTGGTAAAGACAAATTAGGGCTCTCTTCGCTGTGACTCCTTCCAAAGATTTTTAAAGTGGCTTGCAAGAGCTCGGCCAAAAATATGTTTGTATAGAACCTAAGTGAAGTCAATTTGCCTGCTTTTATTTTTAACTAAGTAGCACTCAGATCAGAACTGCTTTCTGTCAGTACAGGGCAGATCTGTGTATCTCAGTACAAATGTCTTCTGGGAAATAAGTTTCCGCATACATGGCTGCAGTGGCTAGGTACACAGAATGGGCAGTGGATGGGTCCTGACAGGGGATTTTAGGAGTTTAGGACTGAAGATCAGGAACTCATGGATTTCCAGAGTATACACTCTGGTGAACTTTTGACTAGTGATGTATGGACTGATGGAAACTCATTGCAATCATTTAAAAATGTCCTCAAGAGCATTCAAACCAGGGTATGATTTTCTATGCATGTGCCTATTGTGACTGGATGAAAACCCAAACCACTATTTATAAAGTAAAAAGGTCCAGGTATCAAGTTTTTCTTCCTCTCCCAGTATTATCCCACATATAAAATAGTCAGCTGAGCTTGAGAAACTTGGCATGAGCCTACTGGATGACTTCGACAAATCACTTTTGATTATATATCATGCCTTTCTAGCTTTCTATGCTTACCTCATTTGCAAAGCACATTGAGAATTACTGATCAACATGGTTACAGTTGAAATCTGTTCTCATTTAATTAATTCCAGAAGTGCAATATAATTTAATTAGATAATAAAGTCCGCATAAATTTTATACTGAAATGCACAACATTACTTTTTGCTCTGGCTTTTTGGTATAAACCTGTAACACAGGGGACAGTAAGTCAGGAATGAAGAAGAACCAATTGTAATTAATTTCTCAAAGCATGACTAAGTTCTGTTTAAAAGGAAATGAACCAGTTTCCTGGAAGAGGCTTTTCAGAGTGAACAACTAGATACAGCTCCAAAAATTTGTCTGATCATAGAAATTCTGCCAGAAATGAGGCGTTAATTCAGGAGTGAAAATGAAAAAATAAAAAATCACATCCATGAGGAATCTCAGGAAAGATTCAGCTATGCTAAAATCAAAGTCCTCCTGGTGGCAGAGCTGCATGAGAGCAGATAGGTTATGCAGCTAAAGAACTTCTTGCTTATATAATCCTCATCTGCATTTGACATTACCTTTACAGCTTTTGCAGTGTAGGCAGCGAATCAGAGGTTTTACAAATGAAAAGAGAAAAAAAACTTGTACCAAAGCTCTGAAATGTTTCAACATATTTAACATATTTAATCTCCCTTTTCCCTAGCTAAAGGAGTCAATTCATTGAACTTTTGCTCAGAAACATGCACTAACTTTGCTGCAAATGACCTTAATTTATTTTCTGTTACTCATGCTTCCCTTATTCCAATATATCTGGACTAGTTCAATGGCTCACTAATAAGTTATAACTAAGTAGAAGGAGTATTTATTTACATTTCAAGAAAAGAAAAGGAAGGAAGAGTTAAATTGCTGGCACAACCAGGGAAGGTAATTCAAGCCAGATGAGCAGGCCAATAAAAATAAGTTGGTTTTCCACAGTGCAGAGCTACAATCTGGATAGATGTCAGCATAGGATCAACAGTAAGAACTTGACTCAGCAATGTGTGTATGTGCATGTACTTTGCTAAGGTCTCCAAAGGTTAAGGACCTTGCTTAAAATTGAGGAGATGCTTGATTAACAGTTTTGCTGAGTCAGGTTTTAAATAGGCAAATCTAGAGTCCCTCAAGCAAAATCAAATTGCTTTAAAGCCAGATAAATAGAGTAAATCAATTTCCTGATACAGAGGACCATTTAATTGCTATGGTTCAGAAAAATATAGGCATGCACAAGTGAAACCCAATCTAGCAACAGCAGTACCTATCTGAGAGGAGAAATATAATTAATTTTAAAACAGTAGAAATAAAGGATAGGTTGACACTGTACCTGGACACGACCTGGCTTTTGCACTCATCTTTCCAAGGTAATCAGGTGAGCACTGAGGCCTTTCCCCAGCTGATTAAGAAAGGCCAGGTTGAGAGGCACTCCAAACAAGGCATAGAACACACAGAACATCTGCCCTGCCACTGTGCTGGGAGACAGGTTACCATAACCTGGAAAAAAATACGAAGAGCTAAATGAAAAGGCATTACAGTCAGGCTGCAGGTCATCATGGGGAGTTCCTTGCCTTGGAAGTTCAGCTATATTAAACTTGAGGAACATGTGGACCTATGATTTTCTGCAATTAAATGTGTCTTACAAATTGCCATAGCTTCTGATGGAGCCTTGTGCATTCACTATGACTAATAGAAATTTAATGTGAAAAACATTACTCATATAGAGTGTTGTAAATTTCTATAGGTCTCTGATTTTGCGGAGAGTGCAACTGAGTGTTTCAAAGCAACCTCAAGACGTGCTGCGCATGTATAAAATGACACCACATGTATCAAATAGGCACTCAGCCATTTTTTGCAGGTGTAATATCCTGGATATATCTGAATAACAGGTACAGTTGGGAAACAATAGAAAACTGTAACCCACAATGGTGAAGATTGTCTTGAAGGTGTATTCTGTCCACCAGTTGCACATTTCTGGGGGATTTAGAGGACAGCTGTAGGAAACCCCAATTTATAAGGAAAGAGTGTACCTCACCTATAGTGGTGATAACAGTTCCCGCAAAAAAGAAGGAGCTGCTGAAGTCCCAGTTGCTGGGATTTGTAGAATTCCCTTCTGGGTTTTCCCCTTTTACCCATGCTTCCATAAGGACCTGAGGGAGAAGAGGTCAAAGGAGCAAAGATGAGCAACCCATTAGACCAAATCAAGAATGTCAGAAAAAAAAAGAAAGTAAACACTGCTTTCCATCTTGAGCAAACAGAACAATAGTGTAGATAAGAGGGTAGATTTGGTAAAAATGGCCTTATGCTGACATGGCAAAACTTGGAAACAGAACTGGCCAGAACCTTCAATTCTTAACTCTGGAGAAGTGACAAGGAGCACAGGTTCTGTAACTAGCTGAAGCTAAGGGGAACTGAGTGGAGGAAGACACCGAAGTGATCAAACTGGGAAAATAAAGTGAAGCTATGCCATAAAAAACAAAGGCAGTTCCTCTTCTCTCCTTTCCAAGTATAGTCATCTTGATAGTCATCTCAAGTTTTGAATTTGGACATGTGTAAACGTATCACTGTGTCTGTGGGAAGGGGGATGGGGAACGCGTTCATTTCTGTTTCCTCCATATAAGTACTAGTGCGTAGGAACAGCTACATTTGGCTATGACTTTCCAGCAATTTTCAATGAATATTAGACTTCCCCTAGTCTGAAAGATTAGCTAATGAATATTCTCTGCTGTTCCAGATAGCTCTTACCAGATGACCAAAACTACTATGTGCAAAAGAAATGCTTCTTTTATTTATGTATCAAATATCTTGTTGGCTGCCTTCTGTTTCATTGCCCTCCCCAAGGATCTCTCTGAAGGAAACTGGTTATCTTCTGCCAGCACCATACCATTGTCAGCTGAGCAGACTGAATCTGGTGTCTGTGTTTCACCACAGCCTGAATACTGTGATTTTTCAGACTGGAACTTCTGACATGATGACCAGGCCTTCTAAAACATATAGTTAAAACATAAAAAGAGATGATTGCTTTTCTGAATTAGTTTTATTGATTTAATATGGAAAGACATCTAGTTGCTACTATTGGTAAGAGATGGACAATTTCTTAAGTGATCTTCTAAATGCGTGGCGAGTCACAGGGCATCTGCACTTAGGTTTACCTTGAGAACTATCAAGTCTAAGTACTTTGAAGCTTGGTACATTGTAGACGATAGTTTGGTGCTCTCAGCCGGTTTTGTCTGGAACAACTTAAAAATGACAGAATTTTATCTCCACAGAGATGCAAAAATGCCCCATGATTCCCTGAGTGGCCTGGCAGTGCTGAGAAAGGTCTACTGGAGCCAGAGAGAGGAGAATCTGAACATGTGTGAACTATCCTAAGGCTTCTAGTGTACTTAACTAAACCTTCCAATCCTATGAAATACCCCAATTTGGTTTAGAATGAGAATCAGGATTTTCTGCTCTACAATCATTATCACAGTGCTAAGGGAAACACAGGTAATATCAGTAGCTGCTGAAGCTGAAAAAATTAGGCACCTTTTTATGTATATAAGTTCTTGTAAACTCTAGTAATTTTCTGGAAATACCAAATGTTCAACAAGAAATATATTACAGAATTAGTAATCAGAACACTGTCCTTGTAGACAGAGGTTCAGACCTCTTCCCTTTCTGATCTGAACTTCACTGTTTGCTTAAATCCTTTTACAGAATCTGGTCTTTTTATTGATCAAAAGCATTTACCTCTGCGGAAGGCCTCTGACTCAGACAGTGCAAACCTGGAGTCTACTTCCTTAGAGTTTCTATCAGGTTTAATGACGTGGTAGAAAGAGTTCAAACTGTTTAGGCACCCAGCTCTGCAACTGGATATACTTTGAACACAACAAAAGTGGTAATTCAAGAATTTTTGTCCAGTTCTTGCAATACTAGAATGAGAATATGTTTATTACAATACCAAGAAAGGTCTAGCATACTATCTCCAGCCAGCTTGGAGGAATAAAGTGCAACTGAAGATGTCATTAACTGACAACCCATATTGAACAACAGCCCTTTCTACCTTGTTATAAGTGATAGATAATGCAGTTCATGGTGGTTGGCTTTATGTTTTCTGAAGAGGTCTGGAAGTGCAGGACCCCCTTCAATCGCAGAAGAAAATTTCTAGTACAAAAGAAGGGCAGAATTTGCATGGCTTTGGACTGGAGAGCCTCGGAAGGGTGGCCTACTTCTTGTAGGTTTGATTCTTGTTTTTTGTCCTCATGCATGATTTCCATGCAATAATAAACAAGGGAGATGACAACACTGAAGCTGAAATTATTGCAAAGTAGTAGGAAGGTGCTTTAGTATATTTGCATATTATGGGAGTTCATGACTGGGAAAAGAAGTGCAATTGATCAAGATTAACAGATACGTGAATGGGCTTGAGAAACCTTTGCCATTCTCTTGTACAGTTAGTCCTTTAATGTCATGAACAGCAGATCAATTTATGACATGCTTGGCCACAACAGTATATTTTCTTCTAACCAACATAATGCTGGAACCAAAATAATGGGAGCGTGTTTCCCTTACCTGTACAAGCTCCTCCAGGGCTTGCCTGTCCAAGCATGTGTAGTTCTGTAGGAACTTGAGCTTCTGTCGTGGTTTAAGCTGTAAATCAGCCACGCAGTTTGTTAACTTACCTCCCCCTCCTAAAAGAGCTGCCTCGGTTTA
>JAOEHY010034970.1:0-18579 GCA_025447955.1 Psilopsiagon aurifrons | reverse complement strand
GGAGGGAGGGGCGGGGCCGCGCTGAGGGGCGGCTTTGCCTCAGGCCGTCGGGGGGGGACCCGGGGTGGGAATCGCCTCCTCAATGGAGGGGAAGCGATGGCCCCGGGTGGGGTGGCCGCTGTCCGTTATGGCCGCGAGCTGCCCGGCAACCGCACCCCGGGGATTGGGTTTTTTTTCGGTCGTTCATCAACCTGAGGGTGACTCAGGCATCCGCCTGCCGCGGGCCGTGAGGTGCCCAGAGGGTGGTGGCAGTTGGTGTCAGTGCTGCTTAGGCGCACAGAATGGTTTGGGTTGGAAAGAACCTTAAGATCATTCAGTTCTGACCCCTCTGCCATGGGCAGGGATGCCTCGCACTGGACCATGTCAGACAAGGCTTTGTCTGGCCCGGCCTTGAACCCTGCCCGGGATGGAGCGTTCACCACTCTCTGGGTAACCCATTCCAGTGCCTCACGACCCTCACAGTAAAGAACTTCCTCCTTATATCCAATATAAGCTTTTTATTAGGAACAGTTTCTTCACTGAGTAGTAGTCAGCCATTGGAACAGGCTGCACAGGGGTGTGGTGGCATCACCATCCCTGGAGGTGTTCAAAACCACTTAGACAAGGCCCTTAGGGACAAGGGTTAGTGGTGGCCTTGGCAGTGCTGGGGAGCAGTTGGGCTTGATGATCTTAAAGGTCTTTTGCAACCCAATTGATTCTGTGATTCTTCATTTCTCATAACCGCATTTAAGTATTTCCTGAGTCAAAGCATCAAAAGTGATCGCTCCCAAACATTTCCAAAGTGTAAGCGCACCAGAAGTAATGAAGTGCCCTTTGACAAAGAGCTAATGTGTCTCAAAATACACAATTTAGCACCCTTAAACTGAGTCAGTGTAAGTTAGTGAAGAGAGGCGAGCTTGCTGTAGAAGTGTTAAAAGCCGTGCCTCACAGTCTGCGATTCCCACATGCCATGTTGTAACTACAACAGCTTTTTCTGTCATGCGGTGCCAGCAGCCATGGGAGGTGGGTTTAATAAAGCGTTTAAGGAAATTTGGATTTAGTTCCTAAAAAGTCCTCGTACGAAAAGCTTTTTATTTCCCCTTGTGAAAAACTGACAATATGTGACAGGAAAAAACTCCCGATAAGACGTAGGATGGGATTAATGGAAACTGAAGTACTGCCAATAGCTGCGAGGGGTTTGCTTCAGGTTTTCCAACATGGATTCTAAAATTTATCTAGACGTACTTAACGACACTGACTAGGAGGTTTTACATTTAGAATCCAAAGACGGGAGAATCACAATCCCACAGTAGGTTAGGTTTTAATCAGATCTAAACCTGTATTTCCCTACTAGAAGATTTTTGGTATCATTAGGAGGTGCCATGTAAAGACAATAAAATGGGTAGGGTCGGGATACAGAGCTCTCAGGAGGTCTGTACTTGCAGCCTGTCTGCTTCCACAGCAGATTTCTCCACTTGAGCAGCTAGTAACATTTCCTCACATCAGGCTGAGGTTTCCAAATTTGCATTTTGTATACATAGCTGTGTTCTTTCTGATTCATTTAGCCTCATCAACAACAATAAAGATACTGAATCAGAACAAGCTGGCAATTCTGTTGATGAAACATGGGAGAGCGTGGACTCCAGCTGGCTCTTCAGCAGATACATTGGCCAGTTGACAGGAATAAACCAGCAAGAAACCTGACATACAAAACACAGGCAGCACGAGGAGACAGACAGCAGAGGCAGGCAGGTAGGCAGGCACTGCACAGCACCCGCTCACTGGTTTGGAGTCCAAGGCAGCATCTTCCCTCCTCTGAACTGGCTCTGAGTGCCCTGTTTCATGCCAGCTTACCCTACCTCCCTTTCAAACTCTTCCAATGTTCCTTGCAGGGGGTAGACATATGCCGTCCCAGGCTGCCATTTTAGTCTTTTCTGGTCACGTTGTGTTCTCACTGCCTGTTTCTGAAAGGGTGAGGAGAACCTGGGAGTCCTGATGCTTTAGACACCTTTTCTAAAGATAGTAAGTACAGAGAAAAAGGAGGCAACAATTTAATTAGTGGCTGTGTGATTACACCCCCAAAATACACCTGATCAAAGGTGACTGCCTCTCAGATCACTGCTTAAAATTACAATGGAACAATGTGGGATCTGTCCCCTTGTGTTTATCAGGGCACAGGTCAAATTTTATGGTAGCATTTTGTAACTTCCTGCTTACACGACATGCAGGCAGACGCCCAGCCCAGTTTCAGCAGGCTAGACAAGACAGCGTGGAGCTCACACAGGCTCATTTCCCCCTCAGAACACACAGGCACATGCAGAGCATCCCCAGTACGTGCAGTGCATGGCTGCAGTCCCACCACATGACATAGGACTGTCACCCACATGTCAGGACATATGACAATGCACTACCCTGCACAGTGTCAAGGCCCCAGTGGGAGGCTGCTCACGAGGAGAAGGACCCATTCTGCAGCTGCTGCACAGCTCCAGGAGCTTGGCAGATTCCCCTGGCTCCTAGGACCGAGGAACCAGAGTGCCGTGGCATCCCTGTATCATCACTAAATTCATATCCAGAGCCACATCACAAAGGGTGAGCCATTTCTATAGCTCAGTGTGTAATCTTACAAGTCCAGCCAAGTTGCTCAGCCTAAAAGTTTTACAGAGGTTCTACAAAGTAACTTGGTAGATCTGAGTTGATTACTAATAAAAAAGTCCCTTGTTTTCAGGAAGAGCTATTCATGACCACAAGTGATGATTACCAGTATTTGTTGCAGAAGAACTGAAGCCATATTTCCATCATGGATCCCCAATATCAGTCCTGACCTAGTACAACCTTAGAATAAATACTCTCTGAATGCTTGCATCTCCATTTAAGTCTAATTCCAGGAACAGCCCTGTGTTACTCCTCATCAGAAAATGGAGCCAATGAAAGTAAAATATCCCTATCCCAACTGTGCTCACTGTTGTACAAGGCTTAGTAGAAACTAAGCTAGAATACTCCCAAATTTAAATCAATTTTGCAGTGTCTCCTGATCCTTTGAAGGTTGGTATCCTTCCATGCAATTCTTTCCCTTCATGCTGGGTCATTATCTTACTAGAAGGAAAAGGAAATCAAAGCAAGATACTGTCTGCTGTAATACCTGTATATCGTGTGCCAGCGGCTTTTACTTGGCGGGAAAATTCTCCCGGTGTCAGCAGTGTTTACTTTTGGGGTTAATTTTTCATTTACAAGCAAATTATTTGATATACTGTTCTGGAGTTAGAAGTGCTCAATTTGTGTTTTAAATGGATCCTATTGATACCTTGCAAAAATATTGACAAACATGAGTCCTTTCAATACCAAAGGACTAACAGTAACAATTTCCAGCTAGTTGTTCTGCAAAATGCTTTTCCTTCCTGCATATTTCATCCAGAAACAGAGATGTGCCCCCAAACTGAGCCTTTTCCAGCATTATAAAGTTTTCTAACAAATACTTTATTTCAGGATGCCCAGCACAAGACCGTTGGCCATGTTGGACATCCATAACTCTTCATGGAGGCCCCTGAATCAGCAGGTATCTAATTCTTCTGACTCACAGAGTCCAGCAGAGCACTTAAGAATCAAAGTCCTTTCTAAAGCTTTGCCCTGCATTAACAAATGGAGCTTCACAATGCTCAAGCAAATACCTGAAAGAATCCATTTCGTGGAAACAGAAACCAGCACAGAGAAAACCATTCACCTTCTTGAAGACTGCCAGTACTAGACACATACATAAGGGTGTTTTTAAACTGAATTCAATATCAAAGGCACATGTTCCATGTAAATGTCAGACATTTTTACTCATTTTTCTACCAGAGTTCTGTGATTAAAATAGATTCTTAAAGCATAAGACTTTTTTTCCTTCCTCCTGTATCTGAGCATTTGTTTTGTAAGATCTGTCTTTAAAGTAGAGATCTAGGATTATGGGGCAAATGTGGCTTTTAAGGCTTGTTCACATTTTAATTGCATGCTTACAGACTTAAGAGGAGATAATTCTTCCCTTCTTGAAATTCAAGACATTGAAAGGTTAATTCAGTCTTCTCAGTTCCATTTCCTTCCTTCTGTTCCTCTTCCCACACTCCCTCCCCCCATCTGTAGACAACTGAGTTATTTGAATTTTTATGCAAGCTAGTATTCATCCAAAGGGAAAAATCATTCAATGTATGCATCAGACAGGCAAAAATGACAACATGGCACACTTTCGGTTTTTACTTCCTCTTTGGTTTTCTCTGCATTCACCAGTTTGGGCTGTGGACATGAACTCATGCCCTAAAGCTAGTCTCTACTTGAAAGTTAACTTGAAATAGAGCTTGAATATCCCCATCCCTTCTGAATTCCCTTTCCTTGCACTCACAAAGATCTATACTTGAGCTGCTGTAGTGCTTTAACCTTGAGTTAAGGAAAGCTCAAGTTCAAGTTAGCACAATTGGTCTGTTGCCAACACAATCAGTCTCTGCTGCTCCCATGTTATTTCATGGTGTGGTCACTCACATGCAGAGTATACTGGCTCCAGAGGAGTCAGTTTGAGTGTACAGAGCTCAAGTTAACCCACCGATGAAGACATAACAATGAGACTGCAGCCCATTTCTGCCCATTATACACATTTGTAATGCTGTAAAAGTACTCACTGAAAACACTGTAGTTTGGTCAGGTTGTCAAGAGAGAACTGTTCACTTTGGATGCCCTGAGAGGAAAACAGTCTCATCTTTCCAGTTTTGTTTTCTGTGTGTGTGCATGGTTTCTTTTTACGTTTTGGAGAAGGAAACCAGCCTTTAACATAGCATACTTGTAGCTTTTGTTTGAACAGGAAGAAGGTAACAGATGTGGAACCTACTGATTACCCCTGCCTTACACAATTGTTGACGTTGTACACAGTATGTAATACCTGTGTGTTTGGCTTACTCTGCATCATAAAATTATAAAATTGGAAAATGCTTTTGGGAACAGATAAAGTATGGAATCCCTTCAAGTAGAAATACAGGTTTTGATTCTGGAAACTGCTCACAGAGATCAACTAGAAAAGACACTCAGCTGCTTAGTCTTGTTCCTCTGCTTCAGCAGCCCTGTTTCCTAAAGCAGCTGAAAAACTTCAGGGTTTATCTTCTTTTCCCCAAAAGACAAAACCTACTTAAGCTGCCAGGAGGTGCCAGGGTGCTGCATCTGGAATGATTTGGCAATAAAAGAGAAGTGCTGGTTAGGCACCCATCAAAACTACATCCACAACCCCGTAGCCCAGAGGCTGAGGATACCATGGCCTCCATATCTACCCCAGCACAATGTGGTGTGTAAACAGACCTACTCTCTTTGTCCCCCAGACAAAACGATAATCTGAAGTTAATATATAGTTGGTAGATCTCTGGATTGTATTATCTTATCTTGGATTAGGTTGTGTATCTATTTGTAGCACGCTGGGTGCCACAATTTAATCTTCCTAAGGAATGGTGAATTTCTTTTTGTTTAAGGCAAAAGGAGTGAGAAATGCAACAGTGGATTCTTTAGTTCCAGAGCAGCTGCACTGAGAACCATGATTGAGCACACTCCCCATGCTCGCCCAGGACTTCTCTGTCTTACCCTTTTCCTAAGAGCTGCTGTTTGCAAGAGAGGCTTCTGTCCAGAGACAGGGGCAAAAAACGACTGTTAGTGAAGACTGGAATTCATGCTGAACTAGCATTTCTAGAGCGTATTCATCGCAAACTGTCATGTGCTCCACAGCATAGTAACTAATGTGACTAACACATCACATGCTTCTTTCCCCACCCTGTCTTTGGAAGAGAAGCATGTGCATGGACATTTTGTATTCATTTCTCTTCCTTTAATAACGCACACATGGATCACCACATTTTGCTAGAAAAGGCCAGACTGAAGCCAAATACTCTCTGCTCAAAACACACTTTGGGTCAGTTCTCAAGAAAGTTCTGTTGCAAGAATCTCCATCTGCTTAAACTTGTAAAAATTCACCCCCACACAGAGTTTTATAAGACCCAAAAAGAGGGGGAGAGGAAATTTCCACTCCCACTGGCTTATGTTTTCTCTTTCTGCTCTCTGCTGCAAGGGGGCTCCTAGTATAGACTGCCTAAACTCCAGAGCTATTTGAAAACATGGGGCTGGAAAAAATAACCCAAGCAGAAGGACTAACTACAACCATGCTCTCCCCTCATCCTTTGTATGCACTGACCCTTAAGATTCAACAGTCCCGAGAAGGAAAATGAAGCACTTTACTTAGTTCATGATAAAACACAGTAGAAGACAAGAGTCGAGCATTCACCCAGCAGCAGCTCAGCATTACGGCAGACATTCTGCCAAAGAGAGATCATTCCTTCCTTACACCCCCAG
Organism: Psilopsiagon aurifrons; assembly: GCA_025447955.1. NCBI lineage: Eukaryota > Metazoa > Chordata > Aves > Psittaciformes > Psittacidae > Psilopsiagon > Psilopsiagon aurifrons. The sequence continues at coordinate 12,249 of JAOEHY010034970.1, read as the reverse complement.
GATTCATTGTCTCTTAGCCTGGGAACCTGTCTCTGTTCCCAAACATGGATATTTTTTTTGGCAGCAAGGCAGAACAAAAGGCACAAAGAGAACTAAGAAAACCCTTTCAGTGAAGCTGTAGGGTTTTTTTTTTTCCCCTCCTGCTCCCCTAAGGACGGGAAACCTAAGGATAGTTTAGAACACGTGTAATCCTGCTACCTTTCTGGAAGGCACTCAGTGCTCCCAGGGAGCTAAAGGAATGAGGGTACTTGTCGATTGTAGCCCAGCCTTTGACCTTGAAAAATTAATCCCCTACCTTTAGCACCAAAAATACCACCAGGTTTTGAAAATGAAATCACTGTTATATTTGAGTGGGTGTGTTATTTCGAGACAGCACTAATGTGATTATAAAATCAGTTGTGTCAGCTTATTGGCTCAGCTACAGACACTGATCTGCTCGAGCGTCTGTTCCTCGAACCGGCTGCCCGCAGTAGGGTGCTTTGTCCCTCCTCAGGTCCACATAGAAAGAGATGTGATCTGATTCCCACTGGTGCACCGAAGAGAAAGAATCCCCTTCTCGCAGTTGCCCACCTAATCTCCATGAAACATGTGCACAGCATCCTCCCAGCCCATTGAAAGGCCATAGCCCTTGCACATAGGTCCCTGCAGCCCCAGCCCCGCGCAGGCTGGGCTCCCTGTTTCCAAGTGACGGCAGCCAAAGGAAAAAGCCAAGTGGCAAAGCCAAGCAGCAGCAGGCTCCGCACCTCCCAGCCACACTCTTCACACTCTCCTCTGAATGTTCCTTTGCACTTGAGCTGCCTTTAAAAATTTCCTCTCACCTATTACTGCATCCTGGTAGCAAATATTTGTTTTCCCCTGTTTCTCTGTGGGTGTCTGATAGACACTCAGTGGCTTGTGCTGCCAGGCACGGTTTAATGCTGCCGGTGGCAGGTGACTCACTGGAATCAGAGGTGTCAGTCCTGGAAGGTTTGACTCAGCTCTCCATCCTTTGGCAGCAATTTGAAATGAAATGCAATTGCCATTGTATCCGAGGCAGCTTTTCAGACACAGCCGCACCGGTATGGCTTTACATGCGTTATGTGTATGGGAACTGTAAAGATCATTGCAGAGGTTCATTGCTACCACAGTTGTCCCAAGGCCATGTAAATGCCGTGTTCCCCTTACTGAAGGTGGAGACTCTGAAATGCTGCCATTAAAAACCTTCCAAATAAATGCTTTGCTGCTCGTGTAGCAAGAATATTTCATTCCACAGTGAGAGTAAATGGCAGCTGAGTAAAATCTTATCTACCCATCTTTGCTTCTGTGACCAGCCTCAACACAGTACACAATGCCCTCAGGCCAAACTCCAAACTTTCCTTTTGAAAACCACATAAGGCTTTCTGTCCTGCACAGAATATGTAAACATGAGGTTTGAACCCAGCATGAGCTGTGTTTGACCACAGTACTGAACTTGGAAGTTGCAGAAACTTGACAAGGACTTTATGCAATGGTCAAGATGTTTGTTATGAAGATGAGTATCTACTAATTTCCACTGAGGATGGGAACATGTAATTTCTCATCATTACATTACATGGACTAACACTGCTGCACCTTCCTGAGAAACCCAACCCAATATCAATTAAAAACCTGCTCATCTGCAGCCTAAAACCCTAAACAATAGATCTCAAACTGGTTTTAATACTAGGTCTGCTGATAAATCATGCAATTAAAATGGTGGTGGTGGAAAGATAAGCCACCCGGTCTTTGTGTGTTTAGAAAAGCCTGAGCTCTGCTGTGGATGTGAGGGGCTCAGCCGGTGACTGTACAGGGAAAGCCAGAAGTGAGTTCATTCTGCTTTGCTGTCCTGAACACTTCATTTCTACATGTAAGAGAACTTGTGCAGGCCTAGAAGTTTATGATGTTTTGCCCTTGTAATCTCTTCATAATGAGGATTCTAATTGTTACTTGTAAAAATGGACAAATGTTTAGAAAACTGAAACTCATGAACTGCCTGAATTCACGAATCATTCAGATTGCGTTTTATAGTCTTTTCTGATCTCCTAAATCTGGTGTCTACCCTAACAAGAAAAGGTTAATGCTCTCTTTTTAAATGGACACTAAGACTGTTCCGTGCCAAATCTCAGCCATGGCTTACACGGAATATTCACCCAGTGGCTGCCTTCCTGCTTATTCCCAGGGGGTTTGGTCAAGAACACAGCTTTCTATTTTTGACAATTGGCTGGACTAATGGGATGGAAGCAAAGGAACTGAGTCCTGGCCCTAAGTATCACTGGTACTCACACATTGATTTGGTGTGGACAGTCAGTGCAAGTGCAGAGGTAACTGAGCCAGCCTGCACAAGTCAACGGAGCTTTTAGGATAACAGAAATGTAGGTACATTGCTGTCAGGACACTCTTAGGTCCAGAAGCAGCAGAGCCAGGTTTGCAAAGGGCTGAGCTCAGTGGCAACCTGTGCCAGTGCTTCACCACCCTCACAGGGAAGAACTTCTTCCTAATGTCTAACCTAAATCTCCACTCTTTTAACGTCACGCCATTACCCTTTTAAGAGACCTTTTAAAGAGACCTCTAAGATCATCCAGTCCAGCCACAAGCCTGTTAATTCTTTTAATGCAAACAAACATTGGAAGAAGAGGTCCTTAAAAAAATGTTTAAACACATTAAAAACATTTTCTCCACACACACAAATCAGTCTCAAACCCACTCCCCCTAAGCATATTATGCCAACAGAAAGATCCACAGCACATTTCTGGTGCTCTCAGTCAGCCATGAGACACCTCTGTCTCCTTGAGCTCATTGTCCAGGCTCCCTCTGTAGTCAGTAAGACACCCTGGATACTCGTAGGGCACAATTAACTTCATCCCAAGTTAGTTGCCTCCCTATTGATTAGGGTCTAGGCAAGTAATTCAGACAGAGACACCTAAAGTTACACAAGGGGAAAGCCATGCTGGCATCTAGGGAGGCCCTTCCAAACCCCCAAAACGGTTCCCCAGGTTCTGTACTGCATAGCTGGAGCCATGGCAGGGTCACAGGGATGTCCTCAGCCCTCGACAGCAGCGGCTCTAAGAGATGGCTATTTGTACATCTAATACAAAACGTGTCTTGCAAATACAGACAGGGGCTGATAGCCATTTTAAGGGTTCATGTGAGTTATACCATATGGCACCAGAGTGCATCTTCCCTTTGCTGCAACTGAAGACGTTCCTACGAGCGATTCCAGTGTGGTCAATGCCACCAGAATGGGTGTGGAACAGGGAGCAAGCAGGTTGGGGATGAAGATCCCCAGGTAAGATGCTGAATGCACCCAGAATCTCCCTACAAACGAATCCCAAAGCAGGAGCCCTTAAACGAACTCAAACCTCACTTTAACTCCAAACCTCAGCATTGTAAAAGAAGAGCAGGAAGGGAAACTTCAATATGATCATCTTGGTAAACGAGGAGAAAAGCAAAAAGAAAACCCAAGCTGTACTTTGGCAGTTTTCCACGTCAGTTTTCCCATTCCCCTCCCTGCAGCAGCAATCTGTCCTTTTCCTGAACGCTGAGCAATCCCAGCACTAAACTAATCAATATTAATAGCGATGGGCTCGGGCGGGGGGAGGAGAGGAGAGGAGGGATTACCCTGACCTTTTTCAACTCACACTGCCTCAGACAGCCACCAAGCAGCTGAGGAGAGAGCAGCAGACGGTAATGCCATGTGGGTTTAGTAGCTTGCAATTGCTTTTATTTCCCTGTGAATATTTGCTTCTGTTGTCTCAGTGCAGATAGCAATGAAATCTGATTGTCTTCAGGAAGCTAAAAATACAATTAGATCAGCCATCTCCAGGCTCAACCTCTCCTTGATGGGAAACTCCATGGAAATAAGAGGAATAACGGCCAGGCTGGATTTTAACTTGAATTTCTGTTAAAACCAAGGATTGGATTAGGGAAGTTTTGACAGGTGAAGTGCTGAATGCCATTGTGCTTTGTGGATTTCTCTTCTAATAGAACATAATCAAACCCATTGAGCCTGCAACTGGGATATTGAGTGCAAGAGCAAACAAAGGGCTGGGTGAACCGGTCCTCTATTGTTAAGCACAAGTGTCCACAGCAGCTCATCCAGACACAGGGTATGTATGCACTCAAAACAGGGTGCTTGGAATTAAAGACATATCCTATGAATTAAAACCAAATCAGAATTGAAGCTCTTTGTTCAGATTGGATTTGAGGTTTGTTGTAGACTTTTTGGTTAGCAGCATTGCTTAAAATAGAGGTTTACGTCAGGAGGCACCGTGGGTTATTGGCAGTTAATGCATTGTCTTGTCTTTACTGAGGTATGCTTGTTTCCATGTGTAAAATATGATTTTTCTTAGAAATTTCAGCTGAGAAATGGAGATAATATCCTATTAATGCCTTTCCTCTTTCACCCTGTGAGAGCCAATCCTCAGGGAGAGGTCCCAGACTGAGGTGTTAGATTTGGGGGGGTGATTTGAATAAGCATTTTGATGGTATTCTCATAGTTTTGCTTCCGAGCAGCAAATGCTTTGCAGATGGCTGAAAGCACGGCACTGGTTAGTGAAGCCCTGGGTGTGTTTTTCCTTTCTTTGTCAGCACCCACCATGTCCGACAAGCCAGATTTTGCAGAAATTGAAACATTTGACAAGACCAAGCTGAAGAAGACAGAAACCAGAGAGAAAAATCCACTGCCCACTAAAGAAAGTAAGTGCTTACGAGGCTCTTTGAACTGCGAGTGGCAAGGACACAATCTGTAATGCAGTTCATATGCAAAATGAATGCTAATCACAGGATTACAGGCTCAAACTCATCCCCGACTTTAACTGGGGATAATAGTAAGACTTGTACTCCATATTGGGCTTCCAAGGATATGAGTAGTTGTAACTAATGGTGCATTTTGCCTGAAAAAGCTTTTCTGATGGGATTGCTCTTGCTTCTGCTGAAAGCAAGACCAGTTTTTCTGCTACTTGCATGTAACAGGATCAAACTCTTTGTAATTACCATGTTACCAGCCTCTTTGGAGGCACAGGCACACAGGGGAGCCCTTGTGCATCCCTGGCAGCATCCCCAAAGGTGCCTGGGCTCTGGATTTGACGTTGTCAGGCAGATGAGCTGCTGCCCCCCACTGGTACCTGCTGTCAGCCCTGGACGTGAATGATCCAGGCAACTTCCTCTGGGAGTAAGGCTGCGAGAGAAACCCATCATCATCCTCATCTACCAGGCAATCTTCCTTAAGAAGGAAGCTTTTCCCATGCAGGGTGGTCTCCCATACATGCACTGTGCACAGGCAGCGAGATGATGGTTGTAATTCCCACTCAACATGCCATTTCTCTCCATTTGGAGCAGACTTTGCGAGCAGTTTCCTTCATAACACTATCACTAACCACTTAGGATGTGTTAATATTGATAGCAGTGGAGACACACTGTCCCTCAGCATAAGATACCTGCTTTTTCCTGCTTTATTGTCCCTATCAATACTCAAGCTGTAAATACAAGCTGAGTTTTGCACATCATGAGCTACACCCTACGTGGGAATGAGTTGGCATTTCCAGGGTGGCCAAAGAGAGCAAGTGGGGATTTACCATTCCCTGGCTTTAAAAATGACCATAGAAATGTGTATCCTACAGAATCATTACAATGTTTATTGATGATGGTTTTGTTTCCTCTGTTTTTCTGGCAGCTATCGAACAGGAAAAGCAAAGTGAAAGTACAGCCTGAGCGTAAAGCTGAGGATGTGACTGCTGCTTCTTCAGTGGGGTTTTGGCTTCCAAGTCGGGTTCTTTGTTTTGTCCCTCCCACCCCCCAAAATGGGTTTGTTGCCCATTTATTTTAGCTAACATTTGCTCATTTAATGTTCCCCAGGGAATAAGTTTGTTTTGTGTTTGTTGAACAAGATACTGTGTAATTGTACTCTTAAAACCGTAATCCCAAATTCTGTATCAACCCCATTACTTGCCAAAACAAAGGCAATTTGCATAAGAATTGTTTTCCTAAACCTCACAATAAACAGGTTTCTTCTGATCTTGAGCTGTCTTTGGGCCTTGTAGAAATAAGGTTTACACTGCAACTCCTACCAGCACCCTTCTTGCTTTGTTTGTATTGCCACAGCATCTAAAGAGCACACCCCGGTCAACCCAGCATGTACGAACACAATGGGAAGTTGCTGGCCTGCTTCAGTCCCATCCAACAGCAGGTTAGAGCTCTCAGAGACAAGAACCTGCTTATAAATTCCATGAAAAATTGATGGTTGGGCTGAGGAAATGCTCAAATTAACATCCCAAATGGGAGTAGGGCTGCAGCACCCTCTCCACAGCATCTTTTCTCTCTCTGACCTGCCAAGATCCAGTCAACTCTGGGACAAGTGCAGCACATGTAGCCTTTGGCCTATCTAATATCAAGCAATGCAGGAAGGTGGGAGAAGGAAAGAAAAGTTATTGCTGCACTGATTTCTGGGATGAGAGGGAGACCTTCAGCAGCACAGGGGCATAGGACACACACCTTCAAAGGAAGCAAAGATGCCCTAAATCTCCATTACTGGTGATGCAATAACATCCCCACCTCACTGCATCCTCACTATTGGCAAAACCAGACCCTGGTACCAGCTCAGGGGCCTCTCAATTACACGGTATCACATTATGTCTGGAATTAATTTGCAGTCATATCAGAAAAACAAGTGCTTACTCTGTGAAGGTGAACTGCTGTCCCTGGAGCTTCGGTGTGGTACTACTTGTGCTGGGAAATGGGAATGATTCTGTGTACTTCCACAGGGCTGCTCTGGGTTTATACCTGCATAAAGTGAGGCAGAAAGCAGAAGCAAATGGTCATGGTGATCTTTAGAAAGGTCTTGTTTACTTCAGGGTGGTTTGACACTTGACATTTAACGTGAAGAGTCACAACTGCAATTAAACAATGGCAGCATAGCCACGGAATGGGTGACTTCTGGTGCCAACAGAAAGCAAACAGAGGTGGCCAAGAGACCGAAGGGAACACGGAGCACACAGGACTAGGGATTGGAGTTAGGGCTTTGTTTATGGCAGGGGAATTCAAAGGGGCAAAAAGACTGCTGCCTCAATCACCACTCATCAGTTCAATGGTGCTGCTGCTTTGTTTTCATGACCAAGGTTTTTTGCACTTCCTTTGAGGACATCGCTCCCCTTGGTGCCCAGCTGTAAAGGTTGGGGCATTTTTAGGGTCTGCTGGGTTTATTAACAGTCATTTTTATGTAGAAGGTGAATGATGTGAGCAACAAGGAACTCTGCTATTTTATTTGTGACCCACACCCTTCCCTCATGCTTATGGGTCAAAGAGCCTTTGACATCGTTTAGATATCTGCCTTAATGATGGCTCATTCATGGAGAAAGAGTTCAGAGATCGCACTTGGAGCAACAGCACCAGCCGGAAACTCGTGCCGGTGGCACCATCCATCCAGGTTACTCACTGCTGTTCCAGAGGGTGAGTTTTAAGCACCGCATTGCTCTCAGCGGGTGCCCAAGCCCACAGACCAGGCTCTCTCAGTATTTTGCCAGGAGACAGAGCTTTGTTCCACACGACGACCTCCCTCCCTCTCTGCCAGCTCAGCACCTGCCAACTCGCTCAGCACAAAGCACTGTAAAGCACTAAAACCCTTTGGCAGGACTGAATCAGCGGACAGTGTCTGTGCTCCCGGGTTCTCCCAGAGACTCAAGGTCCGGGCTGCATCCTCAAGCCTGCACTTTGTGGATAGAAGGGAAGGAAGGTGCAGCCAGAGCAAGGAAACAACAGCGATTGTCCTCTCTGATAGAAAGGATTAACAGCGTGGCTGTGAGGGGTGATACAGGAGATCAGGGCACTGCCTACAGTCTGGAAATCCCAGATTTATCCAAGCACTTGGCTCAGAGCTGCTCCTGGTGCCACTCATTCTGCCCAGATGAAACCTCCTCCTGATTTGGGTGTTTGCATTTAAAGCCTGACACATAAATCCAAAGTCTCAGTGCTTGTATTCACGTCTCACCCCATTGGGAGGGTGATGTAGATGAGATTCTAGCCAGGCTCCCCACCCCTGGATCTGGCTGTGGAAGCTATAGGGCTCCACAGAGGACACAGCAGCTGAACACCAGGAAAACCTCCTCCAGGATAAAGGCCACATCTTCCCACCTTTCACCCTCCTGGCCCAGGTAGAACACAGCTTTATGGCAGGATCTGGGGGCTTTCTTCCACCTTCAGCAGCTTAAGAGAGGCTTAAAGATGTGCAGTTACAATACCCTGATTTGAGAAGCATCTCTCTGCTGCTCTGTGAAACCACTTCAGCCTAGGAATAGGAGCATGAGATTAAGATCTGCTAAGAGCAGGGACAGGCCTGTCTCTGTTACCTTAACCAGAGCAGTAGAGTCATTATCAGGGGGGCAGGCTGGGGACACAGACCAGGAAAGTGCTCATGTTTAAGGCTGAGACAGTGAATTTTCACCATTGCAGTCATTATATTGAGGCAATATTTGTTCCCACCATTGGCAAGGAGCTACAAACCAAACCAAGCCCTTATCCACACCTAGGGAACAAGTTCTGGTGTTAACCTGCTCCTGACCTTTGCTCCCTGGAAAAGCATCCTCCACAGTGCTGAGGCTCTCCAGCTTCATCACAAAGCTCCACCTACTCCAGGTGAGGAACTTAAATACTTCTGCCAATTAGCAACAGCCCTTTGCTATTTGGGTCCTTCACATAAGGAGACGTCCCCTTGGAACCCCTCTAAATGAAGGACTTTCCATGTTCATCCAGTACAGCAAAGAAATCGTTATATCCTGATAAACACTTGCTTCCTTGGCACCACCATGAGGCCAACATTACCCCTGCATCCCTGGGACAGGGACAGACTCCTGGGGTCATGGCTGAGTCCATCTGCCCTGTGAGTCACCTCTCTGAGCTCCACACTCAGTGAGCAGAGGAAAGCCACGTTCCTGTCACTATGACACAGGACTTGGTTGATTTAATACATCTCATTAGGCAGGCATTTGGTAACAGTGAAACTCTGGACCTAGCTGTCCTAAGAGAAGGGCACATGTTTGTGTGTCTTGGAGCCCAGCTGAAACCCCTGGAGACCCTGCCAGCCCCAGCTCAGGTACCGCACACTGAGCCCAAAGCATCAGTGAGGTTATTTCCCAAACACATTTGGGTGTTCTCTCTTAGGCCATTGGCCCTGTGGGGGGGGGGGGTGAGATTTGCTGAGGGATCTCACAACAAATCTTTAGGTCCCTCTGCAGTGATGAGGGCAATCAATCAGCTTTGAACTCAAAGAGGGCAGGTTGAGACAAGGTTTTGGGCAGAAGCTCTTCCCTGTGAGGGTGCTGAGGCGCTGGCACAGGGTGCCCAGAGAAGCTGTGGCTGCCCCATCCCTGCAGTGCTCAAGGCCAGGTTGGACACAGGGGCTCGGAGCACTCTGCTCTATGGAAGGTGTCCCGTGGCAGGGGTTGGAACTGGAGGAGCTTTGAGGTCCCTTCAACCCAAACCATTCCATGAAGATGAGGATTTTGGTTTTGCCAGTTAAGAAAATCACCTCTGTGTTTGCTGTGCTGTCAGTGGAGCTCCTGACACAGCAGAGACCTCTGCAAGGAGAACGGGGAAAGAAATGAGGGGAACGAGGACTCTGACCCAGCCTCAGTGGGACCGGGGCCTCACGGGCAGAAGGATGTCATGGAAGCAGAGCCAGGGATGCGCCCATGGCAGCATGAACTGGAGCAGAAGCAGCCGGGGTGTCTCTTGTGCCTCTGCCCGCTCGCCCCTTGCTTTCCCAACACTCAGGGTGGAAACAATCGTCCTTTAGAAAGCAGCAACCTGGTGCCAAGCACCGCACACAGCAAAGCATCTGTGTCCCCCCAGGGCATGGGCACCCAGCCCCTGCTCCTGCTCCCACCCCACATGTCCATGGGTGCCCGGCTCCAGCCATCCCAACCCGATCCTGGGCACCCGGGTGCATCCCAGCCCCAAAACCTGCTCAGCCTTGAGCGTGAAACACAGCGTGGGGATGGCTGGAGCTGAGGCAGCGTGTGTAGGAGCCGGTGTGCACGTGTGTGGGTGCTCCTGCAGCTCAGACCCATGGAGAGCAGAGTAAGCTCCGCTTCCATCTTCTGCAGCAGGAATCGGTGCTGGGAAAGGCGGCTCCGTGTGCGTTCTGTGTTGTCGGCGGAGCTGGCTTGGTTAGGAACAGTTGCTGGGGATGGCTCACACACACCTCGCACGCTGCGCTGACAGCCGCTCTTGACAACTCCTACTATCGATTGGGAACCTCCCGGTACTTCCGTTTGCTTCAAGGCCTGGCTCCAGAATTCATTTGATCGATGGGGAATCAGAGAGAAAAGAGGTTGATGGGGGAGCAAAAGGGCGTTTCTAGCTTCTGTGGTCAGGCACACATGAAAACAGGGTCTTGTAGGGCTCCAGCAATAGGCGCTGAATGAAGAGGCTGAGATCTTTCAGACTAAGCCAACACTCTCAGGAATTTTAGGCTGGTTTCTGAATTTAGAGGCCAACTCAGTATCCATTTTTCGGATTTGGCAATGTTGTAACAAGCAGGGAGGAAAAAACCCAGGATGTGTGACTTGGAGGGGGTGTCTTCATCAGCATCATGTGTGGGGAAAATAATCCCCCTTGGTCTGCTTTGTTGTCTCCTCCTCAGAGAGGACAATTGGGGGTTTCTTTTTCTGTCTCATCACAGAAGCTACCGCAGGTCACACCTGGCCACGACTGGTTCCCCCGTCCCTACCCGCATCAGGTCACCACCTCACAGTGTTAAACACACACATGTGGGTCCTATAGCATTCATTTAGCAATGATGAAATCAGCTGTGAGATGCTTTGGCTGAAGGCAGACCCTATGGGGCTGAGCCCAAGGGCAGGGGATGGAGGCAGCAGGGATGCCCTGGGGCAGCAGCATTGCTCCTGGGACCCTTCCCTCCATGGAGCAGGAGCAGCAAGAGCTGAGAGCACTGTAATAGCCCCATAATGGCTTGAGAATAGCTCCAGCCTCCCCGTCACTCCTCATGACTCAATTTCTGCCCTGTCCAGGCTCCTCTTCCAGTGGGAGCTGGGTAACCCAAGCCCGTGGCAATGCTTCACACCCGCTCCAGCATGGACCTCACCTGGTAACCCCTTGCTTGGGTCCACACTGGCATCACCTCCTTTAACACACCCAAAATCATCGCATCTCTGCTTTACCCTACCTCCAGCACCATTTTATTGCCAGGCTGCTTTAACATGTCAAGCACAATGCATACAGCCAGGGCTCCTATTTAGTTTTGCATCCCTCTGTGTGTGTTTCAGGAACACCCAAGGAATTGGAAGTGTCAGGACACTGGCGTGGCTGTATCAGCTGCAGGAATCCACCTCCCTGTTCACAGCAGGTAATAGAAGACCATTTCAAACAAGACCTGCCTCCGTGATGCTGGCTGCAGCTTCATTTGTTTTCTGGCTGCACAAAGGACTAATAAGGCTTTACCTTACCTGCTTTCATAAGCTTTCTGTCTGAAGCATTCAGTGGTGCACAGCCAGGGTGGAAATAAAAGAGCTTCACCTGAAATAGCACTCATTCTTCAGAATGGGCTGAAAAATATAAACCCCAGAGCCGTGCCCAAACGTCTCTCTGTGACACTGAAGTAAATGCATCGACCACCAACACCCGTGGGTGACTGTGGTCTCTGAATCAGTGTGCGCTGAGTCCCTGGGGAGGGATTCTGCTTTGGGTCCCCTGGAAAGGCGATTTATTGGACCTTAAGATTGCTCCCCCGGGCACTACTAACGCTGCATAAGCCAAGTAGGAACCGAAACACTGATGGGAGCAGGGCCGGGATTCCCTACAGGCACTGGGCGCCTCCAGCCAGGGCTCAGGACCAGCAGCATCCAGCTTACCCTTTGCTTAAGATATATGAACTGTGCCAATGGCAGCAGGGGGGATTTAAGTGAGGTGGGATGCCAGGCAAGATTTAGGATACCTGTGCTCCAGGGCTCTCCCTTCAAGCAAGCCCCATCATCTCATTGCACCTCGGTTTCATCACGTGAGAGTCAGGAGTAAAGGTACCAACCTCCTTCAGGCACAAGAGACTCCAGGGCAGCCTTCCTCCTGTTCACACCATCTCCATTATTTCCCAACAGTTCCATGCATGCAAGTTTTCCTGTCTGAAAGAACACTTTGCTGTAACACGGCTCCTCATTGTTCTGACCATGGCCATGTGAACCACAGAGCCACAATACAGTCATTTCTTTTCCTCAGTACAGCCTGAAAACCCAGGGATGGGATGGG
>JAOEHY010034968.1:9411-19565 GCA_025447955.1 Psilopsiagon aurifrons | reverse complement strand
GAGCTGCTCCAGCCCTCGCAGCATCTCCATGGCCTCCTCTGGACTCGCTCCAACAGCTCCACGTCCCTCTTGTGCTGTTGTCCCAGAGCTGGATCAGGACTGCAGCGGGGGTCTCCCCAGAGCACAGCAGAAGGGGAGAATCCCCTCTCTCCACCTGCTGCTCATGCGTGTTTCCTTCTGCAGGGGTGCAGTGCTGGTGGAAGGTGCTGCTTGCCACAGGTGGTGGGAGGAATTTTGTTCACTGCTGTTTAGTAAGAATTGGTGTAAGGCAGAGGGGGATTGTAAATGACAGCAGGTAGCAGGGGAATAGAGATCATGAACATTTCCAGTGGGATCCTGTGAAAATCCAGGTCCTTCACAGCTTTAATGCAGCTTGATATTGGGCAATGAAGTCCCCCATCTCTAATGGGGCTTCTTAGTGCCCCTTGTGTGGCCAGAGGATGAGGACAGGAGTGAGCATGTTTGCTGTGCCTAGGTGCTGCTCAGCTCCCAGAGCCAGCTCCAAGAGGTGGAGGCAGAGAATTCTCAGCTGCAGCTCCGTCTGAAGGAGCTGAATGAGGAATATCGCTCCCGGCTGGCACAGTACATCAAGGACGTGGCGGTGGGTACTCCCAGCCCAGGAGCAATCCTTGCAGGGAATGCCTTTCTATGCTGGCTGCCCTCTTCTTGCAGGCTGTTTCCCTCTTTGCTGGCTGTGGGGCTTGGGGAGCCAATGCTTGCAGCTGGAAGGGGGCTCTGTTACCTTGTCTTGGCCTGGGGGAGGAGATTCCAGCCACCCTCTATCCATCCCCCTAGTTAGCTGTAAGCAAGTTTTGGCGAGAGCTTCTGTGCTGGGAGAAGGCTGGTACCAAAGAACACAGTGTGGTGATGGATCACGACACTCAGCAAAGGAATCTTTACTGTTAAGAATAGTTTAATTCCCAACAGGGCAATGCTGAACCATGTCCTAGCTAGCAGAGAGAGTGGGAAAGAGAATGGACTAGAAATGGTAACTCCCAACACCAACTTATGTTTCCCTAGGCAGGGATGCAGTACAGTACAGATGTACATCTGGTATGGCACAGATGTCTTCTCTGTCTTGGAGGGCCATGATGGAAGTTAATTAGTCTTTCCTGCTCTTTGAAAATGGAAGATATGCCTTATCCTCTATGCTGTGAGCATACAAATGCCTGAAGCTTCTCTGTGGGAAATGGGTTATATGCCTTAGGGAAAGATTCAACCACCTAGATGTCTTTCTCTGTATGTTCAAAGGACTTTATGGACAGCAAATCCAGCAACATCACAGGGCATAGCAAAGCCCCAGCTGCTCATGCTCCCATGAAACGCTTTGTGGACAGCATGCTGAAGGACATCAGGGCTTCCTACAGGGCTCGGGAGGAGCAACTAACCAGAGCAGCACGTGGCTACAAGAAACGCATGAAGGACTTGGTCAAGAAGCATGAGAACCTGCTCATTGCTTACAGGTAGAGCTAAGCCCCAGAGTCTGTGTTTCCTCTGTCTCTTCTGCTTGTTGCAAAGGCCCAAGTGAAAGTGTTCTGAAGCATCCAGACCCGTGGTGGGGATGGAGGCAAATAGGGCTCCCAGGTGGAGCAGAGGATCTGGAATACAGGTTGATCTCCCTGCTCTTGACAAGACAGGAGCAAGGTGTTTCCAGCTGCACCTCAGGGCACGCTGGACACCTTGGAGCTGCTTTGCACATATGTTTCTCCTGTGTCAAATTTAGGGTGAGAAAGTGATTCCACGTTGGATGGTGTGGAAAGGCAGAGGTACCACAAATAACTCCTGCCTCCCAGCCTGCTCCTGCAGTGCTCTCAGCTCTGCTCCACAGCTCTCAGCAGCTTGGGCTGTGGGAAGCAGCAGAAATTCTTGTGGCATAAAAGCCACAAATAGCTCTAGGACAAGCTCCCGTCAGAAACACTCCCAGGAATATTATGCATACTGCTGGGCTCTCCTGCCTATCCTTTGCAGGGGAACTGGCTCTTGGTGGCCAGAAGCCAGCAGCTCCCAAGCAAATGGTACCTCCTTCAGCAGCAGAAACACTCAGTGCTGTGACTGAACCAAAGCTACCAGGCACTAACCCCTCTGGTATGTTCCAGGCTCCAGCGAGAGCAGATCCGGTCCTTAGGCAGCACTGCTGCAGACTGTGGCCCTGCCGAGCTCCACTTTTCCATCACAGACCCAGAGCTGCTGACAAACACCACGCGGGAGCTAAACCGTCTGCGGGAGGATAAAGCAAAACTGGAAATGCAGCTACATGAGCTGCAGAAGGTGCTGGCTGCGCTGCTGGCTTTCTGCAGGGCAGGGGGAAGAGTCTCACATGCCAGATTCAACCCTTTCCTTAGGCATTCTCTGAGGGTCTGTGGCACAGGCAGGGGTAGTGAGTGCTCTCTGTCTCATTCTGGGAAAAGATGGAATGTCCAAGCAGTCCCCTCATTGCTTCAACCCTGCTGGGAAGGGGTGAGTTGTAGCTACTGGCTGGGAAACCCCATAGTTGGGGGTTGCTGAGCTCTGGGAGGGCTGAGGAGTAGTTGACACTTTGGGAGAGCTGCCAGGCCAGCAGACTCGCTCCCTGCTAGAAGAAGAGGTGGGGAATGGAGGGTGGGATGGGGCTTTCTGTTCTTGAATGCCTCTGCTAACTGGTCAGGAGACCCCAGTCAGAAACCCACCAGTCACCTCCATGTCCTCCCACTGGGCCTGCCTGGGCGGAGACATCTCTCGAGTTGCACAAAATGCATTTATTTATTTAACAGTTCAGAGGATGTGAGACCTAAACCTTAAAAATCCACCGCACATCATTCCTTGCCAGGGCACTGGTGGCTGTTGGAGTGTGAGGATACGATGTGCCACCCCAAAGTGGTGGGATCTGTGGTGAGATTGCAATGGTTTAAAGCTTATGGGAATACTCTTCTTCCTTTGCCTTCAGAAAAGCCTGAAGGAAACCTCAGCCTTTCCGCTGGCTCCTGAGCAGTAAGTGCTGTCTGTTTCTTGGGATATTTCTAATTCAGACTACTCCTTGCTGTGTGGATTGAGAAGTCTTTACTGCTTTACTTGGAGATGGCAATAAATAGGGAGACAGCAAGCTGATAGGCACTCATCTGAGAAGAAAAGCCAGCTGTCACCTCAGTGCAGCGCTCCCTGCGCTGAAACGAGCTAGTCATTTGGGCCTTGGTCCAAGAAAGCTCTTAAGCTCATGTTTGATTTCATCATGGTTTTAGTCCCACTGATCTCTTTAGAAGCTGAAGTTAAACATACACCCCAGTGCTTCAGTGGAACACAAGCTGGGGAAGGCAAGTGAAACACCACCAGGTTGGGCTGGTCTTGTTTCTTCTTTCCAATGCAGAAGCTAGGCTGGATCCCTTCAGTGACCCTGTTACTGATATTGCCCTGCCATCATGACGTGCCATTTGTTTCCTCCTTTTTGATGGGTTTCATCCCCCTGCCCTGTTATTCAGTTGAAATTCCATCAATCAACTGTATCTGTGTAAAGGTGGAACAAAATGGTGAAGAAGTCTGAGCTGGGATTTTTCAGCCTTTTAAAAGTTTGGTAGCCTAGAAAACATGTCAGGTCTTTCACTAACTGGATGCCAGCACTGATTAGTCAGTGCCTGAGCTGGAGTCAATCAGAGAAGAGCTTGAGCCTTACCCAGGCTCTGCCATGTTTTCCACATTGAAAAGTAGTTGTAGTCCTTACAGCATCATAGGATCCCAGACTGGTTTGGGTTGGAAGGGACCTTAAATCTCATCAAGTTCCAACCCTCTGCCACCAACCCAGATGAGGGGGCTCCACCAGACCAGGTTGCTCCAAGCCCCATCCAACCTGGCCTTGAACACTGCCAGGAATGGGGCAGCCACAGCTTCTCTGGGCACCCTGTGCCAGCACCTCAGCACCCTCACAGCAAGGAACTTCTGCCTAAGAGCTCATCTCAGTCTCCCCCCTGGCAGGTTAAAGCCATTCCCCCTTGTCCTGTCCCTACAGGCCCTTGTCCAAAGCCCCTCTCCAGCTTTCCTGCAGCCCCTTTAGGCACTGGGAGCTGCTCTAAGGTCTCCCCTTATGGAGCTTTCTCTTCTACAAGCTGAACATATAGATATGAATGCATCTGTCCTTGAATAGATGCATTAATTTTGGCAGACTCATCACAGGAATAAAACACAGAAAGCCCAGAACCTTAATTTTAATGATATATCTAGTTCTTGAGGTGCCACTTTTTAGCTGCCAAGAGACTTGATGACCTGATATATTTGTTTTCTGTGTGCCGATGGGTTTATCCATGCTGTTACCTTCTTCCTTTAGTTGGTGCTACTGCAGCACTTCAGCTGTAATTCCTGCTACTTCTCGTCTCTACCAATCAGCTGCGTGGCTTCACTGTTTATTGTTCCCTTTTCTTCTGCTCCCATGGAATCTCGGCCACGATTTCCTGTGTGCCTGGACTGGGAGGCTACAGCCACCAGAGGGAACTCAGGCAGTCGCAGCTCTGGAGCACAATGCATTCCTTCCTTCATACAACCCAAATTCCTCCTGCATCAGATGTGACCTGTATCTTGCTTATTCAGACAGGGACAGAAGAGGAAGAACTTTCCCACGCTGGGCTGCACAGACAGCTCAGCACCTATCATGCTCGGTGACCAGAACAAGCGGGTTTGTGCTCTGAAACATGAAAAGTGGCAGCATTTGGCATTGATCACTGTTTCCATCAAATTCAGTGTCAGGATAAGGACTCTTTCTGCACGGAGTGCTCTGATGTATGAGTGTTGATGTGCACTTGGAACAAACCCAGCCATCGCAGTGAAGCATTCCAGATTGGCAGAAGGGCTGTGACTCTTGTGCCCAGGCACAGGGACAATGCTGCATGCCCTGAAATTTGGGGCATCAGGAGAAGAAAGGGTTCAGAGCACTGGCGTTTATAGTTGGATGGGCATGAGTTGTGTCCAGTCCCTCAACAGAGCTGTGTGACCTATGGTTGGGCTGGATCTGAATGTTTGGACATGATTAAGTTCTGCTTTTCCCTCTTAGGCCACTGGATGAGGAGGGCTGGACAGAGATCACAAAGCAGCTCCAGGAGTTCACACACACCACCCAGGTAAAGGCCTGGAACAAAGCTTATCCGTAACCCACATGTCAAAGGTGGGCTGTCCCAGCCAGCTGCTGGGGCCAACACACTGCTCCTGCCTGGAGCAGGAGAGCTTTCCATAGAGCCTTGCTGTGGCTTTGGCCTCAGCCCAAGCGATGCTCTCAAGGCTGTACTGTCCCTGCTACTAGGAGAGCAGCCTTTATGTCTGCTCATTGCTAGACCATATTGGTCCTTCCTGTGTTTCTAGCACAAGCATTAAGGCATCTGTACAACAAACTGTGTCTGTGTTCAACCTGGTTCAAGTCTAGGCTGAATCTGAATCAGCTTCCCAGAGTGGTTCCCCCTGGGCACATGGATACTTGTGCCGCACTTGGGAATGGGGTGGCCAGCATCGGGAGGAAACTGAGGTGATGTGAGCAGGCTTGTCTGAGGTGGGGATTGCTGTCTGGCAATGACGGCAGCAGTGGGAAGAAGACTTAGTGCTGGGATCCCTGCAACACTTGGGGAAAAGGGCTTTGGAAAACAAGCAGAGGTTTGTTTTTCTGCGGAAGACAAGACTATAGATGTGCTCCCAGACCCCTTCCATGTCCCCCACAGCAGCCTAAGGAAGTGCTTCACCATTATCTGGTCAGGTAAAGATGAACACCCAATTTGGGTGTATCTTTGTGGCCAAAAGAATGGAGATTCTGAGAGGAAGAGAACTGCACACGGAGCAGGTCCCGCTTCTGGCTCTGCTGTGCACCCTGGGAGTGAGCTCAAACACCTCAAGTCCTCCTGGTGACACAGGGACAGTACGTTTACCTTGGGTGAGGTGGTCATCTACTGCCCAGAGACACTGCGCAAAAACTGGGGCTCCATCTAAAAGGGAAGGTCACTTCCCTTTGCAATGAACTACTGGTGTAGAGGTGTGAAAGCTGCATCTGTGTGCCAAATCCAGTGACCACTGCACCAGTTGTGAAGCTTCTGGAGTAGGAAATCACGGTTGGCACTGGTGTGGTGACCCTGGCACCCAAGCCTGTGCTCTAGTGATGGAGGGGAGCCCAGCTGGTGATGCTGGCAGAAAGCTGTACTGTCATCACCAGGCTCCCTTCCCCAAACAACAGTTTGGGGTTCCTTCTGTGGCCTAATGATAAGTGGTGTTGGAGCCGAGTGACGGGGAAGTGGTCACTCCCATCTGACAGTTTTCCCTATGGTTTTTGCCTCTCCAGAAGGATTTGGAGCAGGAGAGAAGCCAGCTGCTGACTCGGGCCATTGTGGCAGAAGAGCAGGCGTCAGAGCTGCAGGAATACATAGACAAGCATCTTGCAAGGTGAGATAGTAGGATCCCCCTTCACACGTTCTCTGCTTTGTGCTCCAAGCTTCTTTGTGCTCCAGCAACAACAGCCACTGCTTTCCCACAGCACCGCCAGCAGGGCTGATGTCCCACAGTACATCCCGCTGTGCTGCAGCTGCCACCAGTCCTCCTTCTACAGGGCAGTGGGGCAGCATCTGGCCTTACCTGTGTGTTCTCTCATCCTTTGGAGGAATCTTAGGTGGAAGCTAAGAGAAGCAATCCCTCTCCTAGCTGCAATCTTCCAGCAGCCCCTAACGTACAGTCCTCTCTCCCTTCGAGGCTCACCATGCCCCAAAGCAGAGAACAGCTGCTTGGGCAAGGAAGGGTGAGGAAAAGCAGAGCACATCTGTTGTAGCAATGGTCCAGCTGTGTCCACTCTACTTCACAGACTCGGTGCCTGCTGCGAACTCAGGTCAGACTCATAGGTCTGTTACCTGGGAAATGCCTCTTCCCTGGGAAAAGGCTGGGTTTGTATCTGCCAGGACTCAGGTCCCAGCAGGTTCAATGCCTGGGCTGGCTGCTCTGCATTAACTGACACTGTGTGTCCTTAGCAAGCACAAGGCGCAGCACCCCTTAAACAAATCACTCAGGATAGTGAATCCACAGGCAACCATGGTGCTACTTCCCCACTGCAGGTACAAGCAGGAGATCCTCCAGCTGAGGAAGCCGCGTGTGCTCAGTGCTGGGGCAGCTGATACGCACTCTCTGCACAGAGCCAGGACTGTCAGGCATGAACCATAGCTCTCCACCACGGCTCTTAGGAGCAGAAAGAGCAGCATTCCAAAGGAAAGAGCTTTCTGCTTTGTGGACTGGCCAGCGCGCGTATCCTTCCCTTGCTGAGAGCTGGGAGGCACAGAGAGGGCAACCACGTGGGTGTTCCGGGCCTCAAATTCACAGCACTAACATGAGACAAGACAACTGCGCATCTGTCCTGACCCCTCAGCGGCAGGAATTCTGCTGTTGCCTGAGCACATCACGCCTGCGACATGGGGTCAAGTTCCCAGGCAGCTTTCTACTGAGGGGCTCCAGGGTCCCTTTCCTGTGATAACATTTCCACCGGGCCAGACCTAGACTGGAGTCCAAGGGCTAACTCTGCTCCTGCCTTCACTCCCCTCTCAAAGAGATAAGGCCAGGGCTGGTTCGAGCCAGACTTTGGTCTAAGAGCTAGAGAAAGGGGGTGAGCTGCTCTTTCACAGTGAGAAAGCCCTTTTTCCCTGTTTCATTACATTCCATTTTCCTGGAAAACAGAATGTTATACACGGTGAGCAGGACCAAACTGATCCCTCAGCGGGAGGGGAGCTGGACAAACTCCCTCCTAAGCTGCCTCCAAAGGGTCAGCAGAACAAAGCCTGAGGCCAGGAGCAGCTCTGGCCCCAGGAGCACCCTGCAGCTCAAAGGCAAAGCAAAATTCTCCAGGGAAGAATCAACCAAATGTTTATTTTGAAAACTGAACTAGAAATAAGTTAGCACACACACAGAAAGAGGCACTGGAGGTTTAGCCCTTAAATCCTGCGGTAATTCCAGGATTTCTAGGTCTGATTTTCCCCTCCCTTGCTTCCCCCAAACTGCCCATTCATTGGCAAACTGAGAGACTGCCACCCTGCAAGTCCCTGGGAAAAACCCTGGCCAGGTAGCCCAAGGACTAGAAGGGCTCCAATGCTAAATGCCAGGCTTAAGGAGCCTGGTCTTAGACCCGGCTTCCCTCTGCGCTGCTCGCCGCACCTCCTTCATGTCATAGGCCCAGACTTGCTCCAGCCCCTGCCCAAGGGTGCTGGTGGGGGTCCAGGAGGGGAAGGGGAAGCGTCCAGCCACCACCCGGGCTTCGTCAGGGAGCTCTGCAAGAAGCTTGGTCGCCAGGGGAGGTTTCTGGGGACAGACAGACAGCCAAGTGGTGGCAATGCCACCAGCGACCACAGCACAGCTTCTCAGGAGGGCTGGTGGGGCCCAAGCAGGCTCCATAGGGCTGGTGCCAGCCCTGTGCATGGCTGGGACTAGGATCAAGTAACAAGAAACAGGACAAGGGGAAACGACCTCAAGCTGCACCAGGGGAGGTTGAGACTGGGTATTAGGAACAACTCCTTCCCCAAAGGGTGGTCAGGCATTGGAACAGGCTGCCCAGGGCAGCGATGGAGTCACCGTCCCTGGAGGTATTTAAAGGATGTGTAGATGTGGCACTTAGGGACACAGTTTAGTGGTGGCCTTGGCAGTGCTGGGGTAATGGTGGGATTTGATTTTAAAGGTCTTTTCCAACCGAAATGATTTTATGATTCTACAAATGTGGATGGTGCTGAGCACCAAACCACTCACAGAGCCTCATCTTTTAAAGTCTTTGCCACTGTCCCAGATTATCTCTCTTTCCTAAGAAAACCCTCCTTGGAGTTCGCTCTGAACAAGTTGGGGTGTGAGGGAGGGAAGAACTTACCACGCTGGGGGCCAGGAACACGATCACATTGTGGCAATCAGAAAGGTTCACCTTCAAAGAGATGGAAAACGGGAATGAAAGAAGCAACAAGCAGAGGGGGAGAAGGGGGAAACTGAGTGTCTCACCACCTTCTGAATGATCTTCTGAACCTCAGAGGAAGCAGAGATGCCCCATATATGGGATGAGGATGTGCTGGTGTGCCTGGGAGCAGCACCTCTCGCAAGTGCCTGCCTCCAGCATCATCCCAGATCCACTTTCCCTGATGGGTTTCTCTGGTCAGGCTGCAGGCACCTTTAGGAGCACATCTCTGAAGGCCACCATGTGTCAGCAGCACCTCAGACCTCTCATCAAAGCTGCTCTGAGAAGGAGTACTGCTGCCTGCCGAACCAGCAGCCCAGGCTGGCACTCCCCTGGGAAAGAGGATGGTTTTCCACCTCTTGGGAGCAGTGCAAGTTGGGGAAAGAAGAAGCAACCACCAGCAAACCCTGGCTGCGGCTGCAGCCCAAGCCCTAGCGCTGGCCTGAGCACAGCCACATCTTGGGATGCTGTTACCTTCCACAGGTCTTTCTTCAGGAAGGAAACCTTCCCATGGTAACCAGCCTTCCAGGCCCGGTAGTGGGAGAGACACAGGAGCCAGGGATTGAGCTCGTAGCCAACAGCTGGTCTCAGACCTTGCTTATAAGCCTCTAGCACCTGAAGAGAGACAGAGCTGCAACTAAAACAAACATCAGGGTCGAGTCTGGGGACAGTTCAGGGGGCAGGGGCTGTGCCCCAGCTCCACTCGCTCTGTTCTCACAGGCTGGATGGCCTCAGTCCTTGGCACCTTCCTCCCAGAGCGCCTTCCCATCCTGCTCACTGCATGTGGTGCCTTCTGTCGCCATCAAGGACCACCTAGGGCTGTCTAGGATCCTCTAGAGCCACCTAGAGCAGTCCAAGACTGTTTAGGGCTAGTCTCGGGCATAGACATCTAGGACTGTCTACGGCCATCTAGAACTTGTCTAAGCCCACCAGAACCAGCTAGAGCTTGTCAAGGAGCACCTAGGGCTTGTCTAGGACCACACAGGGCCAGCTAGGACTGTCTAGGATCATCTAGGGCCGCCCAGAAAGGCCATCAGAAGCCCAGCCGGGCATAGGGCAGCAGCCACTTGGGGAGGGTCTCCCATCCACCCTCCTGCTGAGCACAGCCCCCCCCCCCCGTCCTCCCCGCACCCCCTTGCCCGCCCTTACGAGCCGTCCATCTCCCGATCCCAGATCCACCGTCTTCCCGGAGCGTCCCCGCAGCAGCGCCAGCGCGTTGGCCGCTTGCTGCGGGCCGGAGGGCTGGTAGGGC
>JAOEHY010034967.1:0-30723 GCA_025447955.1 Psilopsiagon aurifrons | reverse complement strand
CAGTGCCTCACCACCCTTACAGTAAAGAACTTCTTCCTCATATCCAATCTAAACTTCCCCTGTTTAAGTTTGAACCAGTTACTCCTTGTCCTATCACCACAGTCCCAAATGAAGAGTCCCTTCCCAGATCCCTACCGGCCCCCTTCAGATACTGGAAGGCTGCTCTTTTTGTGGAAACAACAATACATTTTTTCTCATACATTCCTATGAGTTTATGTTATTTCTGTCATTAAATGAACCCTTAGCTACTGCATGATTCAAGTGGCGCTAAGGAGGTTAAGAAAAGTGTTTGAATTTTCACTTAAGTGAAATTTTTATTTGCTTTTCTCAAAGAAGACACACTTCTTAGAAAATTTGGGACTAATTTTTTAATATTCCTTCCTTCAGACCTTGGAAAGCCTTTGGAGCAATGAACCTGGCATAGTTCTGTCAGGGAGAAACTTGGAGTCTCCTTCCTTTCTTCTTTACTGTGCTAACAACATTTCAAAAAGCTGGTGTATCAAATGAATTGTACACAAGATAAACTGACTCAGCTGAAGATATTCTTTTGAGAGAAAAGGCCAAGATCTGTGGCATCAGTACCCTGGAAAGCAGAGAACTAGCTAAGCACATACTAGCTTTATAGCTTGACATACCAACTAAACTGCTGGGCTGGTTTTTTTTAGACCCTCCAGTTACTGGCTTTAAAGCACAGGCTTGGTAACACGGATGCAACAATCTAGTCCATTATCCTGCCTCAGACAGTAACAGATGTTTCTGGGGAAGGAAATAACAACCTGCAGTAGGCTTCTGTAGGCTACCCCCACATCAGATCACAGCCTGGTCTTTAGTAGTTGAGAGACCGGCTTAAAGCTGAGTATTCAATATTTTTTTGAGGTTTTCTACTCTGGCTACATTAATGATGAATTTTTTCCCGATGTCCATCACGCAGACAGGTACTCTAAATATCTCTGCTTTATGTATCAGATCAAGTCTCATAAGACCTTTAAAATTGTAAAAAAACCTATTGAAACAGTAACTCAAACTATCTTTCCCAAACTGAGAGGACATCCAGCTTGCTGTGTGTAAATTGTTGTTCTTGGTTGAATTCACATTGCCAGCTCCTTGAGGCCTCAGGCATCATTGCCAAATCTGTGCTAGTTCTGTGCCTAGTGATAATGCATAATAAATAACAGCAAAGGTATCAGAAAGTCCTTAGCTCTGCTTCCTCTCCTTAAGAATAGGCCTAAAGACCTAAACTCTGTGAAAGCCTGTAAAAAAGCATGATGGTTGTGCTTTATAATGAAATTTTGACACAACAGGTATGAAGTGAAGAGTAAGAAGGTACATATATTCCTTTAAAGGTATGTTATAAAAAAACACCCCACTTTTAAACACATGAACCTCTTCCCAGCACTTCCCAAGCATCATTTAGTTTTGTTACAGACCCTAAGATGACTCAGTTGAGGAATAGCACAGCATTGCAAACTTCAGAGTGTTCATTTCTGACACAGAAATCTCCAAATCTTCAGTCCTCAAGTAGCTGCAGGGGTTTCTGGCTCCAAATTGCTTTGAACCTTCTCCAGGTTCTGCATGATGAGGCTGCAGTTAAAACCCCAGTTAAGGCTATTACTAAACCTGCACCTTTCCTGGCTCTTCCATGAGACTTTCTGGGACAAAAATAGACTGAACAGGTCCTGTTTCCTGCAGCTGTTTTTACCTATATGTAGGAGCCAAGTCAGATATTTGGAAGCTACTTCCCAAGAAATGGTGCAAGAAATGCTACCTTACACTGCAGCTGCCTGTACACGGCACCCTGAAAAAGTGCAATTTCTCTGGAGACTGCGCAGGAGATGAGTCCCAGGTGGCCACAAATCTGTAAGATTTCACTTCTCCCAACACATATTTTGATTTCCTGCAATTGCTAACTGGTGGGAAAAAGTCCCACTTTAACAGCGAGACCCTTCCTGTAAGAGCAATAAAGATGAAGGTGGAGGTTTATATTAAAATATTTTATTCTTGGTGACAGTGATCTCATCTTTGTTTGAGGGTAAGTTTTAGATGCAGCTGTGGTGTGACACCAGGGCACAACATTTTGCATTTCACTGTGGTAGAAGCCCTGTAAAGGGCTGGACTGCAATTTGCACTCCCATACAACCCCAGCCAAGAGGACAGGGGCACACAGGGAGGTTCCCCCAGCCACAGAGGGAAAAGACACCCCTTGATTCACTTTCAGGGGAACATGCTGGGAAGACAATCAAGCTCTGCCAGGCAGGGAATTAATTCACTAAACAGTCTGGAGCTTAGCTGAGGAAGAGAGCCCATTTAGGAAAGAGGTCTGATATGGAGCACTCATGTGTGCACAACCCTAGACTTCAATCATATTGTGCAGATTTACTACCACTCAAACAAGTAGAAACATTGGATTTTCTTATGTTCATGCTCCTTCTCAAATAAATTTTGATAACGCTCTACACCGCCGGTGATCTATCTGGCACTTTTATCTGTCTGCCTGTCCCTGGCCTGTTTATTAGTTTATTAATCTATAACTTTCTAATGTCAAAGCAAGCAACAGTTCATGTCTTCTGCACCTGCTGTTTTGCAAAAAGAACACATGGTGGGCTGTCCCGGGCTCAGCAGTAGCAATCATTTTTCTCCTTCTTAGTAGCTGGTGCAGTGCTATGCTTTTGAATTTTGGCCTGGGAACAGCACTGATAACACCGATGTTTATAGTTGTTGCAGTAATGTTTGGTCTGACCAAGGACTTTCTGAGTCTCATGCTCTGCCAGGGAGGAGGGGAAACTGTGAGGAAGCAGAGACAGGATACCTGACCCAAACTGACCAAAGAGGTATTCCGTACCACAGAACGTCATGCCCAGCATGCAAAAACTAAGAGCAGGGACGCAGAAGCGGGGGGGTGCACTGCTGAGTCATGCTGGGTATCGGTGGTGAACGGTTGTATTCTCTTCCCTTGTATTTCTCTTGTCATTCTTATTATTGGTGGTAGCAGCAGTGGTTTGTGTTATACCTCAGTTACTAGGCTGTTTTTACCTCAGCCTGTGGAAGTTGTATTCTCTCAATTCTCCTCCCCATCCCTCCAGGAGCGGGGGTAAGAAAGAGGGAGGAGTGAGTGAGCAAATTGAGTGAGTGGCTTAAACCATGACATGAGTGAAGAAAATTATTTAAAATCTCTGATTCTTTTCAAGTTTGCCACACAGCATGCTTTCATCCCCACCTGAACAAAAGGTGAGCTAGGGGAAGGGCATCCTCTCCATCCAGGGCAGCCAGCAGTATTGCAACGCTGACATACACACTGTGTTCCATGCCCAAAGGCAGAGGGTCAGCACTCCTATTAGTGTGACTTGCTCTAGTACGTCAACAAGTTAAGCTACTCGGCATAACTCTTTCTGCATGCTGGTCCAATGCTGACTGCTTTCATCAGAGCACACCTTCCTGAAGTGGTAGGGCTTCCTTGTAAAGGAGGTGTAACTGGCATGACACTTTGGAGCCTGCAGAATTTGCTTGATGTAAATGGAGCGTGCTGCACAGAGCCACAGACAAGGTTACAACTTAAAAAACGTGATTTATAATCAAAGCTGAAAGCTGTCACCCATGTCTCCCCTGGACTGCTGCATTAATGATCCATGTTCTTCTGTTGGAGGGAAAAATATGTAACCCATGAATTGTGAATAACTGGGGGGAAAAAAAAATAGAGGGCCAAAGAATAGCTGCACTGTTGGTTCCCTTCATTCCTTCTCTGCAGTGACCAAATCCTGAGCTCTTCACTGAGGTGTTAAGAGATGCTAAGTACACTGCCACAAAGTTGAAAATAAAGGACAGGATTCCCTGCGTGTCTTTCTTGCACTGTGGCTCCAGAGTGGAGTCATACAGATCTTCATGTGCTTCATTCCTGGCCACTTGAAGATCAAGTGTCTGGTCCCAAGAGTAGAGTTCTATGCATAACTTCACCACTGCATAAGTAAATTCTTTTTATTGTCATCAACTAGTCCTGGGATCCCAAGCAGATGAGTTCCTGCTAAATAGATGGTGCCAGGTCTGGGCATTGTCCTCTTGCTGGGGCTGTTGGTTTGGACTCTGAAGAAAACATTGCCCCTCTATCTTCCTGGCTTCCCTTTCTAACTAGACTATTATCTCCTTTCTATAAATTCCCCAATACATACTCTGGATACAAGCCTGATTTTTATACTTAGGCAATATTATATATTGGAAGCCACAAAGATTTTTTTCCTGAGTATTGGGTTCTTTCAGTGTATCAGAGCTTATCTGCACATCTGAACTCAGTTTGTTGTGTTCATCCCATCTTTTCAGGGTTAAAAGACAAATACCACATCAATTGTAAACCTCTGTGATAACAAGAATACTCAGCAAGAATATTTTCTGGCTTTTCTCCTTTAAAGAGACAGGACCTACTGATTATTCCTTTCTCATGATATTGAGGCAGTCTGATCCAAACTGAGGCCCCAGCATGCTGGGCTGTTTCTGTACAGACTCGGAATGAAAGCAGCTCACAAGAGTAGAAGGTCTCAAATGCGAAACATCAGGGTTCACTTTTGGCTTCTCTAAAAATTGCTGCCAGATATCCTCAAGGACTCTGAATATTTTGTTTTTAGAGCTCTTTTACTAACAACCGTTGCCATCAGCTGCATCCTGCTTCAACTGCCTGGAAGCACTGATTCACCAGGAGCTGCAGAGCTATGGGTTAGTGCTCCAGAGAAGAGGCTGAGGAGCACATTCCCAGCTCACCATGCTCCAACCTGAGCCTCTTGTCATGCACTTTGGTATCTCCACCCTCAAAACCAGGTTGTGCCTTCATTTTGCAAATGACTTCAAAGGGATCCCCTTTCTGCTGTCTAGTATATCTGTCCAGGAATTACGCACACTTCTGTCCACAGGTGTAAGAGTACTAAAGAGATTTCATCCTCTCTTCTCTGCACATTGCAAAGGCTGCTCAGGATGCAATGTGCCCTTCTTCCCCAGGGATACATTGTCCTTGGGAAGACAAAAAGCATGTCTAGGTGAAGCCAGCTGAGCTGCCTATGCTCACTCAGGGCCCAGTGAAGTCAGAGCTATTGGTGCACAGAATTTGGCTATCAAACAAATTCTAGTGTGCTCGTATTTTAGGCACCCTTTGTACATATATTAATGTGTAGCTCAAGGGCAAGGCAGCAAAGCATCAAGACTTAGGATAGCATTAACAGCCACATTCATCATGATGGATCAAGGAGTGTGCCAAGGGACCTATTATGGGTTTACACCTTTTGGGTTAATATTTGCCATTAACTATCACTGCCCAACAGGAAAGGCAGTGTGTTTTTCCTAAACTCCAAGCTTAGGGGTGGATGAACTGTCGGGACCCCAGCAGTCCAGTGGCTTCTGGGCAAAGGTTATCTTTTTCTCCGCAAGTGTAGATTGTGAGGGACTGTAAGCTGACCTGGCATGGGGAAAGTCTTCCCATACCTTACAATAAGGCATTGTTTACTAGCCTGGAGTAACCACAAAGTAAGATAAACAGTCAGCAAGGCACCCCACCTGGAAACGGACATTGAAATCGTTCCATGGTCTTTGTTTAGGTGTTTTACTGCAACTGCCAGCAAGAGGGCCTCTTTCTACTAACAGCTACTGTGACTGCAGAGCAGTGATGTTAGATACAGACTGTTAGGCAGGAACAGGTTGAAAGCACCATCTAATATTTTACATTAGCTAGCCATGGCTATGCCGATCTCCCAGTCTGTCCACAGTGGGCGAGGCCCTATGCTTTTGGAAACATCAAAGCAGTGAAAAACAGGTAAAGTGCTCCAACACTCTAGTGTGCTGTGAAATCCCAAAGGCTTTGGCCTTCCCTTGTTACTTCACACCTTTGAAGCAGAAGAGATGGCTGTGCTTATAAAGAGGTGACCAGAGTTCACTGACCTCAGGCAGGCTTGGCATGCCCTACAGAAGCTCTGTGACAACATTAAGTTCTCCATTGTCACTAATGACAAGGCTGAAGAAACCCAAAGATTTAAAGCTTAAAAGCCTTTGCAGAAATCAATCCTTCCAAAAGACTGGGGGGGGGGGGGAAGAAAAGGAAAAGAAAATAAAAACTAAAAAGAAGTTTTAGCAGCAAAACTGCTGTAACAGCTACTGTAGGTGTAGTGAGGCTGCTAAGGAAAGATATAAAGCATATGGATTAGATTTATTGGCATAAATCTGAGGACCTCAGCATAGCAGCAGAAAATACCACCATCAAGTCTAGAAATCCAAAAAAATACTCTTTTAGTACAGAGAAACAGGAAAAGGAGAAGGTAGGATATGGTATCTCAAATGAAATAGGTATCTGTCTTACTTCATATGTATTTTGGGGCTCAATTTTTCCCTTGCATAAATCAGTGGAAAAGTCATCTTCAGCAGCATATTTAAGTACGCAATTAACTTTAAGTACAGGCTTCATCCTGATTGAAATCAATGCATGTTTAATCACATTGCTGCATTTGTGCCTAAATTCAAAGTCTATTAAGGTTCTTAAAACTACATTGGTATAAGAGTGTAAGAGATCAAAATCAAATACTCCATGGTAGAAGGATTGCTACTGCCTATGAGCTGTTAGAACAAATGATGTTATCTTTTGCCAAGAAATTATACTGTGCTATGTTATGACAAAGACAATTTGTCTTTTCAGCCATTTCCTTCTCTGGCTCCCATCAGCTGAAAATGACTCTGCAGGAGTCAAAGGCCATAATAAAGCCCTAATTATTAGGACAAAAACTAAAATACAGCAAACTTTGTACATAACACTGAAAGATACTTAATGAATGAAATTAACTGACTCCACAAATAAATGCAGCAGCTGGTAATTGCTGAGAGCTATTCACACTGACCAGATATTCTTAGACTTTTATTATTGTAAAACATCAGAACAGGTGTTGCATATCTAAATCATAAGTACTTCAATTCAGCAAAATAGTTCAACATGAGTTTGACTCTGATTGAAATGGAGCTGAGATTAGACAACACCCCATTATGAAGCAGGTTATGCCTTAACATAGCTCATTTCAGAAAGGAACAACACATCAGCTTCTGAACTTTCAAGAACTGGAACGACATCTAAGAAACTCACTAAAAAAGAAAAAGGGAAAAGACAATTTTGCTACTTTTATCTATTACAAAGTATAGAACACTGATTCACATCACCATCATAAACATAAAAAGATACACAACTTGTTTCAGAGCTGGTGTCTAAAGGAATGCTTACATAAACAGCATGCCAGAAGGTTCCTCAGCAACCCAGTGTTTCGTATCTTCACCTATTTTCCCTTTGTCATTCCTCAGACAAGAGAGTCAACTTCTAATTTTCCAAAACAGAAAATCCTTCTTGAATTTTCTACAGGGGAAAAAGAAAAACCCCTTCCCAAAACCACAAACAAAACCCAAACAAACCACCTTTCCCATATTCAGGATCTACTCCTTTTTAAAAAGCCAAATAAAAGTCTCCTTTTTCTTGACACAGCTTAGAGAGCAAGGAAGGAAGGCCAATATAAGCACCTTAGGCATAAATTATTTTTAAAGTCATGCCAGCTCTGCACATCTGGCTGATGCCACACTGGCTGAAGACTCATGCTGACCATAGTCTCTTCAAATCTCCATGCATGCACTTCTACATTCCCTGTCTGTCAAACCCATGCTCTGGGAAGGACCTCCTTTTTGTTCTCCATACTAGAGTAACCACAGTGGAGCTTCTTGGTGCTCATTAGCCCAGCAGAAACACACAAACAAGACCTCCCAGATCAGAAACCCCTATTCCGCTCATGCACACACCCATAACAGGCATCCATGGGGGGGTCTAGTATCACAGGGCAGGGGGAGGAGGGGAGGAGGAAAACAGCCATCTGAGATGAAAATAAGCAGCAAGAAGGTGATGTGGGTGGGGAAAGCCAGGTTTGAGTGGGGGAATCTGGGTGGTGGGAGCAAGCAGATAACAGTAGAAAACATAATTGTTAACAATTAACAAACACAAGATAGTAATTAGCCATGGCATTTGTCATTAAGTCTTGATGAAACTCAGCATGTGCAACTATCTTGGTTAATGGGCTACCATTAACAGAGCATAAATGCCACTAATGTATTTATGCATTAAACCACTCAAAACAACCACTGATAGGGAAAACATCCCATAGTTTGGCCACAACCTTCATTCTAGCAAAGAAAAATTATAATAGGTATGATGCCTCACTGGGATTGTAAGAGTACAGCTGGAAAGCCTGCCTTTTCCACAAATGGAAGCCTTTCACGTAGTAAAATCTTTGAAATAATCACTCAGTACTTACATATTCAGGGTCTTGGACAAGCTCATACTGCCCTGCATCATAAAGCTGGCTTCAGCACTACTTGATATCTACCTAACTAGAATAAAACTACCTCAAGAGCCTTACTGTTTTGCACTTATTTACTCTGCCTCACCTCCTTGCATAGGACAAAGCCTATTGCTTAAGCTAATATATTACAGTGCGGGTTGCAGTAAATTGTGAGCATGTGCAAACACTCAGGCACCCCATTCATCCACCTGTAAAAAGTTACTTTGGCACTTCTGGGTCAGCACAGGCACACATGGAGCTGTTGAAGCTGAAATGTTTCAGTAAATCTTAAAGAAAACCGCCTGCAGGCTGCTGGCCTGGCACCCTATCCCAAGAGAAAGAAATGCTGTGCTTAATGTTTTCTGGATCTTTTATAGTCTAGTAAAAAGCTCTGTAGAGAAACAGGATAAAAAAGAGATAAAAAATCAGAAACACTCCACCAATGCCTATCACAGTGTCTTGGACAAAGCTTTACTCTATGAAGCCTGCAGTGAATCAAAGAACATTTGTATTAGGAAGGTACTTTAGGGGATATGGCTCACCCTAAGGTCGGTGCTCACTTAGAAAATTGGCAGAAAAAGCCCATCCCTTGGCCTCTCACTGATGGCTGGGTCCAATGTGGACACTGTGGAGCCTGCTCCAGTGCTGGAAATCACTGCTTTCTGTTTAAGATGCTGTCTACTACCTGTAAATTGTGCGCTTTTCTTATCTTTACTAGACATTTCTCTTGGGCACCAGGCTTTTGCCATGGTCACCATCACAGCTCACTTCAAGCTTCTTCATAGCAATCTTGGCTGTCTCATGTTTAGAAAAATCACACCTGAGTTTAGGGGTGAGATTAAAAAAAACAAGCAAAGGGGGAAGGTCATACTTTTGCATATTAATGCTTCTCACTTTTCTTCTAGGCACATCTTCTAGAAATGCCCTATGGAGTGAAATGCAGCCCTGCACAGGGAACCACATCTGGAAGCTTTCAGAGGTAGAGCCCTGTTGAGAAGGGTTTAGGAAACTTGTAAGCTTTATGCCAGCCTTAGGACTGAGATAAATGTCTCTCCAGAATACAGAGCTCTCCCATTTTCCCTATGCTCGTTTTCTCCTTGAAAGAGCCTTCAGAGAGGGAATATTATTCCAGCCCCAAAGCGGTTGACTAGTACAAATAGAAGCTAATGTAACTAAACCTTGGAATTACTAAAAAAAGATAAATGAGGCCCCAGTGCCACCAATGATACAATTGGATGGTTGTCACATGGAACTCTTAACAGTAGATGCTTTTCAAGAATAAATCCTTACACTTTCAAGACAGATGTCTTTTCAACCACCAGCTTTTTTAAAAGACTTCAAGATAAATGAGTGCAAAGTGAATTAATGGAGAATGTAATGTAGTCACTTAACATTCCTGATATTGATTCCATTTCATTAGCTGGTAAGCACTTTATACTCCCGCAGAGACATTTTCCTCCTTCCTCAGGTATCTGATTATAAGAATAAAAATAACCTTAAAGAATCTTCCCCTTGGAGCCTATCTCTAGATATATTTCCAGAACTATGCCTTCATGGAAGTTTTTAAGTCAGAATTATGTAGAAAGTTTATTACCGGGAAAGGGCTGCGACTAGTTTCTCTGCAGGCCTAAAACATTTGATTTTCCTGTTAGAAACACTGTATATTAAACTTGTACTGCAGTCCTCCTGTCCTTCAGAAAGAGTGGCAGAGAAAGCCAATGGATGTGTCAGGACAATATTTACAGCTCCCAAGTTAGCACTGGGTGTGTGGTTTGGGGGGGTTTGCTTCCTGTTTGTGGGAGTAATTACAGGACAAAGCTTGAGCCTCTTTGAGTCACGATGGCTGTTTCATGAGGGCTACAGGAGTATGGAGACAGGGACCTGTGTTTCAGCCAGAAGACAACAAATTTGTCTTGCAGTACAACATAAACCTGCAACACAGCTTATCTGTCAACCCAGCTGAAAACCAGGATGCACTGATATAATTCAGCATGGCTGTATGTCTTTTCCAGTACTCCAGGTACCTTGTGCTATCTTTACACAGCCTCATGATGTATCATGCAGCATGTTTGGTTTTCAACAAAGTCATGATGGGTCTCCCATGCAGAGGAACAGAAAGGAACAAGACTGGAAAACATGTCCCTGACCATAGAAAATTATTCGTTGTCTACAGGTAACATAAAGTTAATAAAGCTTGATAAGAAAGGATACACTGTTCAAGAAGATTTGGGATATATTGAGATAAAATTTTTTGTTTTCTCTTCTCTGAATTATTTACAAAATCAACACAAATCTGCAAGTGGTTTGCTGATTTGCATTTTTTGCTGACCAAGATTCACATACTTCTAGCCCAGATTAGAATGGAAATGACAGAATAACTACAGGAAATTGCTTCTTTCTGCTGCTCTCCACAGCTAGTGGTTTAAATGTACAGAAATTAGCATATTGCTCAGTAATGGAAATCATCCAAGAAATGAAGGAAGTACAATATACCTTAAAAGACTTGATGTGCTCCAGTATATGCAAGACTTGAGTTGTGTGACTCCCACCAGCACTAGAAAGAGTCACAACATTGCAGTATAGGTCTTAGAGACAAACAGGTCTGAGATGTGATTTTGCTGAGCTTTAAACCAGCGTTGCTTTGTGAGAGCCTACAGCTTTCTGGGTGTATGGATGAGAAAGCAAACAAACAAAAACTATGAGAAGAAAAATATCTGAGTAGCTACGGCAATGTGTAAGGGAAAGGTAAACACAGTATTATTGCATTCATTGCCTAGAAAATTGGCCATGATCAGGGTGATCAAGATGAAGGCATTTAAAGAATAGGTAATTTGAGTTCTTTTAAATTAAATTCACTACTAGTATGAGCTGCAACTACATATATACACATTTTGACAGAGACAAAGTTGAACCCATTTTGTAAGCACCTAAGCATATATGGCAAAGAATAAGCATTTGGAGTGAACTACAGGCAACTATAGCCACAGAATCATAGAGTCATAGAATAGTTAGGGTTGGAAAGGACCTTAAGATCATCTAGTTCCACCCCCCCTGCCACGGGAAGGGACACCTCCCACTAAACCATATCACCGAAGGCTATGTCTAGTCAATGGTGTAATTGCCCCAGTCACCCCACAGTGACACAGATCTTCACAACATGGTAAATCCTATGTTAAAAAAGGCATCACTTGGGGCTACAGTGGTTTGCCCTCTGGAAGTGCCCATTCTTCACTGACTGTTGGGAGATTCCTGCTAACCAGGAGTCTAACTGAAGTCAGATAAAACAATCAGCTAGTCTGACAAGGCGAAATAACTTCTGTAGAGGTAGAATCTGTCTGAAAGGCTTTTCTGACATGGCATTTGAGATTTGTTGTTATCGAAATAAGATAATTTTATGGCTGACTTCAATAGGAGAACATTCACATTAATGCCAAAAATTTTGAGAATGTTGTGTTCATTATATTCAGGTGTAAAATCAATGATCTTTAAGGAAGTGCTATGAGAAAGAAAACTGGGCTTCCTCCAGTGATTTAATTTGTCCTGTAACAGACAACACTGAAAGATTCTGTCGTGTCTGGGATCTTGAGGCTTTTCTGCAGAGGTTCATCAAATTTCACATCTGCACAAGAAAACCTTGGTTAACTGAAGAGATTTACAGCAACTCCTCAGCATTCAGAAACTAGTTCAATTGCCTTTTTATACTAGCAAGACACTAGACAACACTGCCTCACACTTTGCCACACAGGCTGACAGCCAGCTGAGAAAGAGCCAAGTATATGACCTGACTTTGTATTTAATTGGAAAATTCTTCTTCTATGCCAAAGGCTTCTTCACCATCCTAAAAACAATCATAGAAATGAGATAAAGCTGGCTTTTCCTCTAACACACTGAAAAAAAAGATGAAGAAAGAAATTCATTCTTACCCCAGTGCTGACCCACAGATAAACAAAATTCAGACTCTAAAACCAGTAACCTAAGAAGAGATGAGGACTGCCCAAGTGTTCCTGAAAGGGATCATGGTAGATTTTTTTCCCTCTTCTTCATCCTACCTGCTCTAGGACCTTCCCCCACAGCCAGCTCTTCAATCATGATCAAGGAAAGGCACCAAGAACAATGAGCAATAAAACCTCCTTAGCAGGGTCCTCTTCTGTGAGTAGCTGTGAATGTCTCAGTTGCAGCCTCAGGATTGCTCTAAATTGGGACCAGCTATCTTTGTGCTCCCTCCACAGCCTACACAGGGCCATAGAACACACACTGTCATGCTAGAGCTGGGACTGTAGTCTACCAAAATAAAGTTTGTAAACTACGACACTGCCAAATATCATCTAATGAAAATATTTCTAGTGTGAGGCCAGAGAAGAGGGTTTCAAGTCTAAAAGTAAAGGCTAAGGGTACATTGTTCTTCAAAGGAGAGGGAATACAAGGTGAAGAGAAGCTAAAAAATTAAGCTGCAAAAATGTTAGTGACTCTGGGTACATCCAGAAACAACTGAAGAGTGGTTTGTCTTTTGTTCGATAGAAGAGAAGGCTCTGTTGCCCAAATTATAACCAACTGAACTTCATTTCTCTGAATTTACTACACTGCTGGCTTTATCTATGTCTGGAATAAATCCTGAAGTCACTGGAAATAATTCCAGCAGAACAATTCATGTGCATGGCACTTGACAATTCAGTTTGGGGAGTTTATTAGAGTTTTTGCAAAAAGCTCACAGCAGACCTGAATTTGCGAGTTTGGACCTTTACTGGGACCAATGTCACAGTGCAACAGAGTGGTATGTTCCCTCTGCAGATGCACCAGGACACCGTAAGGCAAAATATTAGTGTGTGAGAGCTGTTGACTGACATTCTTAGGACAGGAGCCAACTTGGCAAGCACAGCACCTGCAATACCCAGGCAGAAAAGTTTTAAACTATACCTTTGCAGCTGCAAAGGCTTTTGTAATTCTATCCTCCAGAAGTTGGTTACCTATTTCATCTCAGCTTCTGGCAGAGCACACAGTCCTCTCGCTAATAAAGCAAAGCATCTCCAAGGAATTCACAGCCACTGGAAAACAGCTCTAATACAAACCAGTTACTTAATTTGCAGAGCTCCTTATAAAGGCAGTTTATTTTGGCATACAACTGACTCCTCCTCCATAAGGCAGTCACTAACAACACACTTAACCAGAACCAAACTTCCTTGATTGCAAATACAGCAGAGTCAAAGCCTTGCTGAAGTGTGCTCCTTGTGGCATCTTGCCTGGTCCCAAAGTTTGATGCCTTTGGTCCTCCTGCTCCCTTTGCAGGGTGTGCTGGCACTGCAGGCAGCCCTGCTTCCACTGCCAGTCCCTTCCAAAGCAGACCCTGGTCCTGGTCCCATACCTGCTGAGGCATTTGGGAAAGCAGCAGCTGGGAACACCAGAGGGATAGAAACCTTAGGTCCGTTTCTACTCTGAGCGGCGCTGGTGATCTACCTCCTTGAAATCACTGGTAACCTAACATAGGCACATCCTAGCAAAATACAGACTATCATCTTTAAAAAGTAACTGTTTCCACAGATTGCCACAGCTGGGAGCAAGGAGCAGGTGTATGGAAAAGGAGCGAGGGACCTAACGGGCTCAAAACATGGTGAAACCTTTTCCAGGGAATCTCCTCCAGACCGTTCAGTGGCTCCATATTCAGAGTCCCCCAATTTACATAAATCCTGACCTTACTGAAATCTGTGCTTGCCCATGCTCAACTCTGCTAATATTAAGGATTTTCCTTTTTTTTTGGCTGCATTTGTCCTCACTTCTTTGGTAGTTCCAGACCCTGAGACCTCCCTGCAGCTTTCCATGCTTAATTCTACAAGGAGAGTAAAAGAAATCCTTGGCAAAAAAAATAAGTTGTTTTATGCCAGAATAAAGGAAGGTCACATTAACTAGCTAGGAGGAACTTACTTGTTATTAGATGTACTCGTGTGTCATAAGGATCCAGACTTAAGAGTATACATTTCAAGAGAAAATCAATAATATAATATTCATTATAACTCTCTAAATTTTATATAGGGTCATTTTTATGAGGCCAGAACAGATCACTGTGGTCATAGTCTGGCTTCTTGTTTGGAACGAGGCAGATGTCACTGAACTCACTCATGCATATGTATTTTATATTTTAAAAAGCATACTTCATCTTGATTTAGTAATTATAAGTGGTAAAGAGCTCACAACAGGCACTGGTAAGTTGTTCCACTGATTGATTACCCTCTTGCATGTAAAGATTATGTTTACCTGCTTATCCTCCACTCCCATTGGTGACTGCCAGACAGCAGTGCCTCTGACATGCTATTATCTCTGATAAGACACCCATGCAGCAGGATACAGTGCTGGGCAGAGACAGCCAGGGTAAGCAAAAGCAACCAGCTGCACAGCCTCCAGATACTGCTCCCTACCTAGCTGAATTCGTCTCACTGCAAGGCAGGCTAACTTAGCCCACATTTTAGGCTGAGCTAAGGCAGCTATGCTGCTTCTGGTACCCAGAAAAAGCTCCAGGGAAGCAGCTCAGGTGTCCCAGCATGGCATCCTCTCATGCTGCTGATATCCATGGGTTGCAGTCAGGCAGCACGGGAAAGGAGCTCCTGCTGGCACATAGGTAGGAGGCAGGACGGAGAGCTCCTTCCCTAACTGCAGCCTTTGGTGAAAAGACTCCAAAACCAGCTGTGCCTGACTTCCCTCCTGGAGCTTCTGCTCACCTGTTTCCAATGCTCAGAGAAACTCCCTTCCTCCCCTCTTCTTACACTCATTGCACAGAGATGTGATCACGTAGAAACCCATAGAGCTTGCTTCCTGTGCCCACCTCCAGCCAAGCCAGACAGCCCTGGTCCAGCAACCATCCTCTGTTTCATGCTGCTTCTGACTCACGTGTCATGGGCTGTCCATGTCAGCAGTGCTGCTGCTTCCTTCCAGGTCACTGCCCTGGCTCTAAAAGCACATTCATTCCACCTCCAGAACCTTGACACAGACAAGGATTTAAAAGTCACTGTTAGCGTCCGCTGCGGCAGCCTGACAACAAGCAGGCAAATTCTTTCCCCTCCCAGTTCCTGCCACATGCATGAGTATGTAGTAACAATAAAAGCTCAGGTACCTTCCCCATCAACATTCAAAAATGTTACAGCAGCCACTGGAAAAAAACTTTTCCATTTCTGCTGCTCTCTGAAGGTCTGCTGCCTGCCCATCCTCAGTGCTGCCCAAATAGATTCCTATAATGAAAGCAAATCAACTCCAGATAGTTACTGGAGGAGTAAAATAAGAGACAGGCTGGGTTAGGTCGCAGTCTGATTGCTTCCCTGAATCTACTTAGACCCATCAAAACTCCTAATGAAGTCTAGTTCAGATTGTAATAGCAGATGTCTTTCCAGCCAAGCATTTTCAGAGGAATATTTCTCTGCAGAGCCTTTAATGGGAAGAGCCCCTAATGGGAAGAGCCTCCTGACATATTGTTTGTCAGGATCTGAACAGCCACTGCACAGTTCTTGTGTTGACCTCGCTGATCTTTATGTATGCAAAACCAGCCGGCCTCTATTTTCCTCTCCATTTCAGAGATTTTTTGGTCGTGGTCCAGCTGACAGAGGCTGAGCCATGGTCAGTATATGGGACTCTCCCTGAAGATACAACACCGTGTCTCCAGTCTTTTAAACTGGAGTCATTTAAACTCTGGCAACACCCATATAAATCTTTTTCTGCATCCAGCCATTGCCAGGACAGAAATGCCTTTTCCAGAGGAAGCTGGTAAACTTGGACCTGTTGCATCATGCTGCACCATGACTGGCAGGGGACAAGCAAATCTCTGGCTGGCAGAGCAAGGAGCATCAAAGCAGAAAACTGCAACATACTCTGTCAATGATTTTTTGATGGAGCACCCAGGGCCAAGTTGGATAGGCTTGCCTCTGCCTTCCACTGCAGGCTGGGCAAACTCTCACACCTCCAGATTGGTCGTATATTCTCAACAAATGACCTTTGATCAGACTTTCCCCCTCATTTTCTTGGGCCAGTGCTCTAACATTTGAGCAGCAATGCTTCCTCTCCCAGACGGAAATAGCTGCTAAGGTATATAGAGTTACTCTTGAAGATCTGCTATTTAAGGTTAGGGAAATGAGAAAAAAAAAAAATACAGGATTTTTACATATATTGTCAGACAAAAAATGTGTTGTGTTTCTTATGGGGAAGCAAGGGACAATTTGTCTTTAATGCTGCATCATCTCCATAATGAAGCCCTATTTTAGCCTCCTGAAATTTTGTGCAAGAAACCTGGATAAAGTTCCAAATTATTTGATTCTCTGCTGCAGGCAAATGGTAGCTAACTTCTCTGTGAGCACCATGTATTTACTTACAGTTGAATGAAGCTTGAATGACACTCGTCTTTGCAAGCCGTCAACAAATGTCACTGATATCTGCCCATGGGGCTGGGTACCCGCTGGGTGGTGAACTCAGCTGGCTTCAGCAGCACCCCGCGCATGGTGCCAGGCAAAATTCTGCCCTGAAGTCTGAAGCTGCTTTTCTCAAAGGTTGATGCTTCCACTGCTTGTATTTTGAGGGTGTCCTCCAGCTCATGTCAGAGGTAACTGGTCAGAATGACCTTAAAGATGTCCTTGGGAGTTTCTTTCCTTTCAGTGAAGTGGCCCTGAAAATGACTTATTAAATGGGCACCACTTTAGCTACTTTTTTGCAGTAAAATTTGGGGATTTCAGTTTCCCGCCTGGGCTTGTTTTGGATCTCTGCTTTGTGCCCAAGGAGGAGGAGGCAGACTTCAAAACAAGAAAAAAGACAAAAAGCAGTGGATTGAAGATTTGTGAGCAGATCTGTGAGCATCCTGCTACTGGAGCAATGGAAACAAGCCATTTTTAATGGTTTTTGTCTTCACCTCATAGAATCTCAACAATCTATGATAAAGAGATATATTCTCAAAAAAAAAAAAAAATTCAAGACATTTAATTTTAAACCCCCTTTTCTTAGTTTGTCCTGAATTTGTTTTACTCTTTCAGGTAGTAAAATAAATTCATTTCAACAAAACAGCAGTATTTCAAATCTTGGCTATTAAGAAATTACAGATTGGGGGGGGGGGGAATATTGCTTTAAGACGTTTCTATTTGTTCAGAAGACAATTCTGCCTTCAGTTGCCCACCTATCTTATATTTGAATAGAGGGATCACCGTATTACAGACTATGTTTGTTTCACTGGCCACACGAATGATGTCTCTGCAAAGTTGCTTTGTTGAAGACAAATGTAAGCTACACAAAAGGGACCATGCTCCTTGCTAGCTGCCCCAGCCAGACCTGTATCTCCTTCTTTCTAAACACTGCAGATAAGTTGTCCTGCCAGAAGTAATCAAGTCTTGAAACAGCCTGTGCATAGCTGCACCACCACTTTATCTTCCCATAGATCCCTAATAGATCTTGTATCTCCACATATCTCCTTCAATGTTTCCTCTCACTCCTTCCTATATCTACCAACCACTGGTGGCTTTAGAGGATCATGAACACTTGGTAAGCCCAAGCATTCTTGTGCTCATTAAGACATTCAGCCGTCCCATCCATGCTACAGCCTTGCCCTCAGCATAGACACTTGTCCTTATTTGTTTGCCATTGAGAAGTGGACCCCTCTGCTGAATTTTGATGAAAAGTTAATGCTATGTGGGCAAAAGAATCAGAGAATAGCTGAGGTTGGAAGGAACCTATGGAGGTCATCCAGAGCCCCAGTCTGTACCCTGCCATAGTCCTAGAAGCAGCTGGCAGGTCCCTGCAGCTGTGGACAAAGGAAGCTCCACACCATCCACCTTCTTCTGTGTGAAACTTAATATAAATTTTCTGATTCAGGAACCCATTGGCTGGTTTGTGCTGTCTTTTCTAGGAAATCTTTGGGAGCTTTTCCTTTTGCATAAGGATTGCATAAGCCTTAACTTCTCAGGAAACCAGGCTAAAAAAAATTGGAAGTATATTAAGTGTCATATCTAAGATTAGAGTCTGCACGCAGGGATATGTAAACCAAATGTGTGCTATAAAGGAAACAGCAGGCCCTTCAGCAGTGTAACTGAACCCAACTGGCTCCTTGCAAGCTTGTAAGAATTTCTTTCACGTCTAGAATTCAGATCTTTGATGGGCTTTCTGGGATGCAGGAATGAACAAATCTTAGGTTTAGCATCAGAAGAGAAAAACCCTGACCACAGCAGAAAAGTTGAAGGACTTGCTTTGATTTATAGACACCATATGTCACACCCTATAATAATTAATTTCACGAACAGGGCTGAGATCAGTGTGTCCTCAACAAAAATGTGTCAGGAAAACCTTCAAGTGAAATAGTAAAAAATGCTCTCATTACATGTCTGAAACACCCAGGCTGAAAAACATTTAATACCATGCTGGCAGGACTGCTAATGTCTCAAGAGCAGCTGAACCGCTTGCTGTGCTAGCAAAATGAGCTGTCTTAAGAGACAAAAAAATGCAATGTACTGTGAAGTTGCATGGGAGGACCTATGCTTTTAAGGATAAGGAACACACTGCAAGGCAGCCAGCTGACCTACATTTACAGCTGAAGAAGTAAAGCTGACCCACAGGGAGTTCAGTCTAACCTACAAACACAGAAGGAGTGCAAGTCAGACGGACCGTGTCTTTTAAATGATAACTGAGCAGGAGAAGCAGCATGGGGCCAGGCTTTTCCTGCTGCTGTATGTAAGAAAGAAACAAGTTCAGTATAGTATGATGAGCCATGGCTGGCAGGGAAGTACATCTCAGGGAGGTACATCTCAGAGCAACTTCTGTCTCCTCAATATGCTGTGCTGCAGGGAGGAAAGCACACTCTTGGTATGTGAAGGCAAAGCAAGTGAGCAAATGAGATGGCAGCATGGACTGAGCTAGACAAATCAGGTCCTGAGGCACTGTCACAGGCTGTAAGGATGCAGCAAAGTCAGTACTGCTGTGCTTTCACCGCTACCAAACCCGTGGTATCAAAGCTCATACCCAGTCACAAACAGCATGTTGTGAGCATGGATAACCTTCAAAAAACAAGGGGATAACCGGTGGCCTGCAGGATTGCTAGGCCATAAGGAGAGGAAAGGAGAAGACAGAGGCAGAACCTTCCTCAGGTGCAGTGATGATAGTTGCATCAGCATAAGGAAAGAATCACGCACACACACTTGGGACCAGATTTTTAACACCCCACCAAACAAAGTAGCTCTGTTGAGATCAATGCAGTGCTGCTTCACACTATATGTGGATCTCCCTGCTGGCATAAATCAGCCTTTAGAAAAACAGGCTCCCAGTTAATTTGCTGAATCCTGCCCCAAATACATTGACTTTTCTTGGGCGGGGCCCTTCCTGTCCCTCCATGGGGCTGCATGGTCATGTAACAGCTAAAGAGAACATGACCTCTTTTACTACTGCTACAGAGGAAAAGAAAGATGTAACAGAAAACTTGAAAGTTACTGCAAAACAAAATTACGCAGCTTAAACCTGCCTATTAAAGACAAAACGGAAGTGTTCATTAAGCCACCTTGCCTATAGTTGCACTACATCACACCAACATTTCCTCCCTGAGAAGCATGAGCAACAGTGCCATACTTGGGAACTTTTTGAGATAAAACTAGAGCAAGGAAAATAGCTCCGCTGGGCACAGTAAAGTATGCAAATAAGCACAGTAGGAAATGACCATTAACAAAGTCTGGACAGAAAGTCATCTCCTGGATTACTCACTGTTTCCTCCCTTTTAATTTTCTTTCTCAGAAACCTAACCACATTTTATCAAAACTCCACGCAGAGAAGACTTCTCCTCGAAGCAGCTGGTGCATTTCTGCAGTGTTGGAGAAAGGCTGAAATGCAGCCAGTGCACCAATGTAAATGCCTGATGCAGAGGCAAAAGCCTCCTAGAAGCCAGTGCAGCTTCACTGCAGTATGAAGTAGGAACTAACTGCTGAGACAGGCACGTGGCTTACCTGCGACTCAGAGCTTGTGTTGTTGTAAGTTGCAGAGGGTGTCTATATATATCACAGGCTTGACTGGGTCGAGTGTGATACCTTTGCTGTCATGCAGAAATCACCCTTCATATGGGGCTCCATGGCATTTCTGTAATACTCTGATGAAAAGTGCGATGCCCATTTATTGAGGCTGACATAGGACAAACCTGAAAATAAATCCACCATGTATTCATGTACCATTGTCCTTCCACTGACATAGAGCCTTGTACCACAAAAGTGGGGTAAGAAGTTGGCTAAATGTTTTCCTTTTTATATGAAACTTTGATGTCTACCATATTAAATGAGGGCAAGAGGAATGAGGTTTAGTTTGCAGCCCAGGCAGGAATATGTAATATGAAAACCTGATCTACTGTGGTAGAACTGCTTGAGGAAATTCCTGGTTTTGCAGTGTTTCTGTTTTCTTCCAGAAGAAGAAATAATAATTGCAGTAGTCACTGATCCATTCCCGAGACGAGTGCATTTTCCCCAGTGCTTAGTTTCACATGTAATCGTTTATACTACAAAGGTTAAGGCATTTACCTATTACTGTCCCTGATAATCTTACCGGCTCAGCAAGTCACTTCCGAATTTTGCTCCTCACAGAGCAAAACGTTTCAGCAAGTTCACGATCAGCAATGCTTTGTGGACAAAGTTAGGCACTTTTTACTTCTGGTAAATAAACTGTTTTCTAATCATTCAAGTAAGATGAACTAGAAAAACGTTTCAGAAGTTATTATAGGATTCAACAGCATAAGGCTCTAGCAAAACCACCTGTAAAAGTTAGAAAATCAGTAGTTATGAAGCTATTTTTGACAGCTTTCACCGGTTTACTCTGATCTTGAGCTACAGCAAATTACAAGAACCCGAGGAGATGACAGATCACTCCACACAGTCCCAACCAGCATGTCAGACATCAGTTTTGTTAGCTGCCATCTCTTCTAAGACCATAGGTACCGACCAGTCCATAT
Organism: Psilopsiagon aurifrons; assembly: GCA_025447955.1. Classification (NCBI taxonomy): domain Eukaryota; kingdom Metazoa; phylum Chordata; class Aves; order Psittaciformes; family Psittacidae; genus Psilopsiagon; species Psilopsiagon aurifrons. Next base: position 9,465 of record JAOEHY010034967.1, on the reverse strand, counting down.
TCCATATTCTCTAAAACCTGCACCAGTCATCTGGATTTATGAAACATTGCAGAACTCTTTAAAGGGAAATCAAAAAAGTTTCTAACCCCTCTGTAGCCTAGCCTGAGAATTATAGCATGCAACATCAGATGGAATATTTTCCTCAAAAATCCCTCCTAAAGAGTCAGCTGAAAGGAGAAATCAGGGATGTTGGGGAAGCATTTTATATATTAGCACTAGAGTACTGGCTGAAGGTTTGCAACGCTCCTTGTTTTCACAGTATTTTAAGTGCCTTGAAGCAGTAACTTAAATTATTACACAATCTTTTAAAGGCTATTTCCTCCCCACTTTGGTTACATATGTGGAGAATGATTTTTTTCAACTTTGTGCCTTGTCCATGTGAGAGCTTATTTTAGCCTAGATTCCCACAGATTGCCACATTTTAATGATCTCTTCATCAAAGGAGCAATGCCCATCTGGACACACTTTGCCAGCCACATTTCATCACACCGAACAAAAAATGCATGGTACGGAAACACACCATCTGCTTTCGGTTTTAAGCTATCATATTGTACCCATCATTTGCAGAAGGTTAAGGGGACCCAAATTTTCGCTTGTATGGAGCAATGGGTGAGTCTGTGAAGTTCGGTCATTTGCTACTGTCAGACCAGAAGGTCATAGTTCTCGGGGGGGACCTGACAGTGTTGCAGCAGGTTATGAGTGATTGTAGGTTGTTATCTTACTGATGAAGCTTTCCCAAAGTGAGACCAATAGGCTTTCCCCCTCTCATCCCTGTTTCCTTCCTGCATCTCCTTGCCCCTGGAAGGATCACATAAAAACTGTGAGTGAGAAAACTTCTTGTGTTCAGAAGCATACATACATGCATACTTTGTAAACACGTAAGATTACATGAAAGAAAAGAGTCTTTTTCTGTTAGAAACACCCCAGGAAGGTCCCAAACACTGGCTGCCCACTCAGATCAAAGTGGCTGCAAGAACTATACTGTACGGGAGGACACGAGCTGCTCTGGAGAGGTCCTATCATCACCCACCCATCTGTTGTGACAGTGGGTGTAGAAAGCAGGAGGATGAGTTGTCACCTAGCTTCTGTTTTCTCCTCGACAGCAATGCTCTGAAAATAATAATGAGCAAACTTCAACAAGCTTTGCTTTCCAGGATGGTACTTCTATGGAGATACTCCTGAATGTCTCCAGCTGGTGTCCGGGCTATGATTTCAGTTTTGTTTCAAAAAGGTAATGACATATACTATGATTAAAAGCAAATAGGTTGTCTTTATTCCCAAGTGTGTATGTGGGGGGGAAATAGGTTTTTGGTGGGTTTTGTGATGCTTTTTTCTCACACATGGGGAAATCCTAATTTTGCTTTGCTTTGCTTTCTAAATAAAAGCCCCTCTTCTGATTAGTTTCTATCTATTCCCGTATGCCAGGAACCTTGGAGTCCGGATTGTGCTCCACGGAAAAACCATCCTCAAACATTCTGTGAAAGAATGAGATTTTCTAGTGGAAGAAACCCCTTCCTGGCTTTACCCACTTTGATTTGGAATGTGAAGTCACTGGCTCTGCTGCTGAGGTGCACACAACATGCACCAAGCCTTCAGGCTGGAAAACTCTGAGTTACCTAAGGTACCTTTTCCTGGTAGTGTCCATTTTCTTACTCAAGACAATCTTCTACCCAGAAAGCCCAGATTAAATGGGTCTATGTTCTGTATTCCCTGAAAAGAAGGGCCTTACTGCTGCCGAAGCTGCAGAGCATGTGATCAAAGGATGCCATATGGGCCACTTATTAACAATGAAAAAAGAATGCACCATTTGTTGGGCTGTAATTAAAACTGAAGAACACTCTTCCAGTTTTCACTCCCATTGCTGATCTGACTATTTGTATCGCACATCATAAACAGTTTCTTGCCTTATTCTTACTCCCAGCATGAATTCACAGCACATCAGGTTTACAAATGGATATTGGTAGTAAATATTACGTATTATGGCTCGATAATATGCTGATATATCTGAAACCACATTGCCTACCAGCTTCCTACTTACATACACGTTAATAGGATTATTTGTGTACATACATACAGAAAGATAAATCCACATCCAAACTAACACAAAACCAACCAAGATAAAAATACACTGCAGTCAGTTTACACGTCATTCTGGATTTCAAGTGCTTTAAACTACTACTGTAATTTGCAAGTCCACATTTTAAATTAATATATTGTAAAAGCATTGCACAAAAGCTATTCTAAACTGTCAAAGTATGAATTAACGTATATCCATTTTCTTCACTCACATCTCAATTTAAAAACAAAACATATCCAAATAAATGGTTGGGGTTTTTTAAAGTCTGAGAACCATAGTTTTCTCTGAGATCCATTTCTACAGAATTGCCAAATATAACCGTTCACAAAGATCACAAGCTTTGTGATATTTTTAGTTGCCTCTAGTCTGAGATTTTTCCACTTTTTTCCATCTTCTCCCCTCAAGACAAAAGGGCTGGAAAGGCCCCTATCTTTTATCCACTCCAAAGAAGATGAGAGATCAGGATCCTGGCACATTTACTGGGCTGAGGGAGGCAATGGGGTGCAGAGGACAACACCAGACGACTGAAAGCAGAGCAGCAAAAATCTGCAATGCTGTTTTGAGGCCGGCTGCAGCTGTTGGCCTTCACAGTCATACAAGCTGCGGGGCAGGCCAGGAAAGGGTGACACACCTGATGCGAACTGTCCTTCTCTCACCTCGCTTCCCAGAGACTGCTCACAGATGCCACCGGCACAGCACAGGCACAAGGAACACTCCTTGGATACCCATTCCACAGGTGCCTGGGGTGAGGCCACCCCTCCCTTTGGTTTGACAGTGACAGAAGTCACCAACCAACATTTCAACTGCTGTGGCATCTAGAGTGATAGTGAATGCTCCAAAAATAAATAAGCAGCCTGAATTTAGCTTTTGTGTGATTGCTGATTTGCAGAAACACACCAGCGGTTTAGCAGTAACAGCATCAAAGAGCTCTTTGGGGAATCAAGAGGACCATGCATTTCTCTCTAAGTTGCATCATGCTTAGTGGCAAAGCTCCATTTCTACCATGGGTTGCTTTCAGATGTTTCTCATTTAAACCTAAACCTAGCAGAATTCACATCTTCATACAGTTTCCTCCTCTTTTCCTTCCTGTTTAGTATCACTGCGGCAGTCACAGATTGCAACTTCACAGGTGCATGCCTGACGTTAATAAAAAAACTTTTCCAGGGCATTGAACACATACCAAGCTGGCATGTCATAGTGCACTTTGCACATAGGTTGAATCTCAACCTGAAAGAAGCCCTAATTGAAATTCCACAACAAAATCCCAGGAAATCACAAACACATCTATAAGACTAGATAATTCTGTTCTGCAGATACTGCCTCACCTTCCATATAATGGCAGTGCCAATGATTTCTAGAAAAGACACTTGAAATCCGGTGAGACTGAATGTTGACTTCCATGGCTCCCCTGGAAGCCTCAGTGAGCAAGAACAGGAGCAGGAGCAGTGCAGAAACACCGGAGCAAACAAAAAAGTAGTTTAGACTATTTACAGGACCAACAAAACAAGTGCTTAGAAGACACAGCACCAAAGTTTGTCAGTGCTACCTGGCTCACTTGCATCAAAGTCATATTAAAACACATTCCCTGCATCATTTCTCATTAAGGTAAGGTCCTATTTCACTCTCATAACTTCAGGTAGTAACAGAGACCCTCAACTTATATGCTACCATTCCACTTGTCATGGGAGCCACTTCAACAAGGTTACTTCCTCCTGCAGCTGAAATACAGCAAAGGAATTGCACCAAGTGAGTCCACTCCTCCTCCCCACTTGGACATAATGGGGAAACTCTTCCTCATAACTACGGCTGCAAATCAATTCCAGCCAAGGCAAATCACGAAGCTACTCAGGCTTTCCCTTGGCCCTCAGGAAGAAGAATCAAGAAAAGCATCATTACCAGCAACAGAGTTGCGCTAAGCACAGCCAAAGGTATGGAAAGTTCTAGTCCAGGAAATGTTTGGGTACTGTACGTAGTTTTATTAATCTTCAGTATTTTACCTTAGCCCTGAGGATGCTCTACGGTCTCTGCACTATGCTCAGCAAGGATCTGAAAACACTTTTTTTGCTTGCAGAAAGCAGAGACACCCCAGTTTCTCCCCCACCTCTCCTAACAAAGAATGATGAAACATTAGAAACTTATTTTGAACAAATGCAGTGATAGAAGGTTGTTTCCCAAAGCTGTTCAAAAGTCACAGTTTTCAAGTCCACTCTGGCTATTAGGGGCACTGCAGGTTGGTACAGCAAAACTTGAAATATTTGGTATTGCTTTTGAAGCAGCAGGTATGCTGTGCTCTCAGGATTAGCTGCATCCTTAAATATTATAGAGCTGCTGCAGTCTAGAAAGCTGCATTCCTTCTGTCTGTTCTAGTGCTGTGGGTCAACCGTCAATTCCTTAGGTAGCAATAGTTTGGGATGCTCTTCCAGAAATGTTCATCTGGAGAGCTGTTTGCAACTGACGTAGGTGCAATGCAGTATCCTGCCGCTTTGAGCACCACACACTTTGGGGGCTACATTAAAAACACTGTTTTCCTTAGCTGTGCCCTATTTTTGCTCTGTGGCAAAGCACAACTCACAAAACAATCCGTAACATCAAACTTCACAGAAGTTATCCTTAAAAAACAAAAGGCAATTAGCAATTTTTAGAAGACTTGAGCAAATATTAGCAAGCAGCTCTGTTATTTTGAGTTTGCACTAGCAAAAGAATAAAGCCGAAGAAAACATTTCAATATCAACACCCTGCAGCTGTACTTTGTTCTCTCATGGCAAAAAGCTTAAACCAATGTCTTGCAGCATAGGAAAGAATCGGAGGAGGAGACAAATGCAATGTTTCAACTTAGATCATTGCAACAGTTAACTGTGCATTTTGTGGCAGCAAGCAATTAACAAGTACATTTTCACATTATTAAGCAGCAAACGAGACGCAGCCCACAGGAGCTGCACATTTAATTGTGTCAGCAGTTATACTATAAAGCACTTTATGCATATATATGTGTGTATACGGACCTATCTTTATACACTTACCGTGCAGCAAGGCATGGCTGTTACGTTGGTCTCGAAACAATTGCTTTACAGCCCCAGGCAGAGCAACCTTCCTCTCACTCTCATCTCGGGCAAGTCAGTGCTTCTGGAAGGTGGCCAGGCAAGATCAGATTCATCAGCCAATAAAATTGTCTAAAGCTGCCGTTCCACAGGAGACCATTCCTCCGGCTGCAGACTCGGGAGCAGCCAATAAAGATGAAAATCAGCATCAGAGTGCAGGCGAGCATTTTGCCCCAGACTAAGGGTCTGCTCTCAAAAATGCAGCTTCCTCCTGCCTGCGCTGCTGCTGTACACAGTCATCCTGCATGAAACCAACTTGCACATGACTTGCCTGGCTAAAATAGGTGCACAGCTGTTCTGAACACTGACAAGGCTAAAGAAATCGCTCAAGCAGGTGCCTCATGTACTGGGAAGCAAGATAGCAACATCCAGAGCCGTGAATTCACAGTGCTAGTGGGGGCACCACATCAGACCTAGCTTTGCAGGGGGCAGTGGGAATTACTGCTCAAACAACCTGGCATTCACCTGACAACACAGGTGTTTGTGGTGGGCAGTGTGGAGACCCCTGAAATCTTACCTGCATTTGTTATCTTCCGGAGCTGGACCTGCTGCAGTGGCAGCATGAAGCCATCCTGTCCTCAGAACTATGTGTTTGTCCCAGACGTCATTGCCCTTCGGAGGAGCCCTTGATTTCACCCTGCCAGTCCTACGGCAGCAGCAAGGTACCCCAGCATGCGATGTGACTTGCAAAGGTGGCAGTCAGAGTTGTCTGACATCAGGGGGCACCCAGGAAACCTTAGGCCTTGTCTTTACTAGGAACAACAAAGAAATCAGTCTCAGTATGTGCCAGCCAGCCTTCAATAAATCCTAGAGATGGCAAGACAGTTGTTGCAGTTCTGCATGTTAGCAGGTCAGGAGAAGCCTGATAGGTCATCGCTTCCAAGTTAACAAGGAAGACCAGGCCTATGTGTCACCAGTCTGAAAATGTGTATTTTGACAGCAGCTGACCCATTTTGCTATGAAATACTAACAGAGGTGAGGTTGTCTCTGCACACCGCCTTACTCCCTGGCTCGCATTCACCTCTCCTTTGAGGTAAGAACTATTTGAATTTGTTCCCACAGAAGTTTTGTTCCAAGGTGCTGCATCTGCAAAGCTGACTCACCACCCCATCTGAGGGCACTCCAGGATAAAGCCCACATTTCCAGCAACATTTATTCAGTCTCCTGACACAAGTGAAGAGCAAACACCGTCTAGCCTTCTCCAGCAATGTCACATACACTCACCTGCATGTATTAGAGGATAAAGTTGTCTGTCTGTCTTGCAGACAACTCCTTGAAAAGTTAAGACTGCAAAAAGCTACACCACACCTTGAAATGAGAGGACTTCTTAAGAAAAAATGTGTTATATTAGAATAGGTTCAGCAAGACTGTCACTAACAATTGCCACATTTCCCTTTCATGTGCCTTTTATCTCCTGTTTTGATATGGATGTGTTTTCTCTTATTTATGCAAAACAGCACTACCTCTGCTCTCTTCATATGCTGACACTAGAGCCCTTTGGAGGACCACAAGCCAAACATCTTACCCCTTGAGCTCTGAGGCTGTGTTACACTGGAGGAGCTGGAAAAGAGAAGAGCCATGGTATGCTAAGATCAGGCATCGCAGAGGAAAAGCCTCTGTTGAATTCAACAGCCTGGACTTTGCACTCTTGGGAAGCTACATGTGCAAGCATTTACATGATCTGGGTTTCCCTTAGATGTAAATTGGCATAGACCCACACCAGTTCACATAGGCTGAGGATCTTCCAGCTGGGGATCTGCTGTCTTTGGAAAACTTGCGATTTCATTTGAAGCTACTGCCATACTGCCATACATCCCATTCAATGGCAATTCACCACCCTTAAGGCAATTACATGCTGGGTGATCCCTCAAAGGGGCCCTTGGTGCTAGGGGAAGTGGCTTGCTGAGTATGAGCTTAGTAAAATGTCTTGGCTGCAAAGAGGAGCTGGACACATACTGGAAGCAGCTATGTTAAGAAAATGAAGGGAAACATGACAAGCAAGCGAGGATGCCCCCATACATTTGGGAGTAGAAGAGCACAAAGCCAGCAGCAGGCCAGGGCCCACACCAATGGCATAAGAAAGAGGGGGATGCAAAGTAGGCTGCCATAGCAGCCTGCCTGCAGGACCTTCTTCATTTTCATACAGCTGATAAAAGAAAACTCGGTCAGCCAGGCAGCTGTGCTGGTATCCCATCCCACTGGCAAGCATTGGGTTGATTTAGTCTGTCAGTTGTGCACATTGCCCCAGAAACCTGGTAAACACCTACATTTTCTTCTCCTGTGTATTTGGAGCGTGGTCAAACTGCACAGAGAGCTATTGATGCAGGGTTTGGTTTATTATTCACCATAAACTTTAGTTTCAGTGTTTAAATGCAGGAATGGAGAGCATTTTTTAAGCTGCTTTCAACACATATTTGAGGTGGTTTTGGCTCTAATTAATTTGGAACAGGGCAGGGAGTTCAGAAATTTCCCTTCTCTCTCCCACATCCCTGTGTCCCACTTTACTTTTAAAGTGGTAAGGGCCATCTAGATTAAGGCACCAGGAGGAGAAGGGAGACAAAGAAAAAAATCCAACTGAATTAAGGACAGCTGAGAGGGCATTTCTGTCATCATCACTGTCGTGTGCTCAAAGCTTTTCAGAAACCATAATGTGAACGGCCATGAAAATCAGTGTGTCACTGCAGCAGCCGAAGGGGGAAAACCTTACCAAAACCATAAAGACAGGAAAGCAGCAAAAATCTGTGTACCTTCTGAAGCTCTTCCTGAGGAGTTTCCGTAACTTGCTTGTGCTTTGCCTGGCCATAGCACATTCTTATTCTCTTTAATGCAGTTATCCTTAGGATGGCTTTGTGAAGTAGGACGTTACTTCTGGGAAAGTTACATTACTTTCTTTCTACCAGGAGAGTCCAGTGGAGTGCAGGAAGCCCACGACACCTTAAGAATCTAAAGCACATCTTTGTGGTTATGGCTAAGGCTGTTAAAACTGCATTGGAGTTCTCCGTAATGCAAGATCAAAAGCTGCTTCCCTCTTGCCTCTCTCTTCAGCACTTGAATATGCAGGTGCCTCTGCATGTCCTCAGAGAGGAGGTTGTGCAGTCTTTGCCTTGTAATGGCATTCTTCTGGTTTCGCATATTTTATTGGCTCAATATTTGCATGGGGTTTTTAATATTTATATTTTTTTTTCATATAGATGACCTCAGTATTTAAAGAGAACATACTGAATTTTGGGGGACAGTTGTATTATACTCAACCCTTCACACTTAATTTGTGCACAAGTGACAGCAGGATAGTGTCACTTTCCATAGTTTTACCCTTTCTAGCAAGGAATGATGAAAGACCATGAATACAAGAAAATAGTAAAACAGTCAGAAGAACTCAGACTAGATTTTCCTTTGGCTGAAGTCTAAGCAGTGCCTGCTTGAGAGAACTGTTGTCTCAGCTCCAGAAACGTGGAGAAATCCAAGTGCAATCAATTCACAATCCTACTCCACAAGCAGCCCATGTTGAACAACAGGGATGATGCCAGCTGTGGTTCTACGTATGCCAGAATAGCTGTACCAGCTATCTCTAGTGAACACCTTCTGTGTATGGCACCCTGTGATCTGCCATGACAAATACCTAGCTTATTCACCAACACAGGAAATGTGACCTGAAATGATTCATAGTGGGGAAAAATAGTCTTGTTGCTCTAAAGTCACTTTGATTCACATGAAGCAACTTTGCAAGTCTAACAATGCAGTTCTTGGCCTTTAGAAAAGGGTCTGGGGTTTTATTTACACACAAACACACACACACACACTCTTAAATCAGTTTGACGCTGCAGCACGGAGTCGATGCCCCCTGGTTGGCAGCCTCATTACCATCTGTAATGAATGTAACATCTTAAAATAAAAATAATTCATGCTGTAACAGCAAATACAGTTTGAAATGAAGACAGCTGGGAAAACTGGGATCAGGAAAGGCTAGAGCAAGTCAACATGGGCCTCTGTTTCCATGGAATTACGGGAATTACCCTACCTGCCTTCCCAGCAGCCAAACTGCACAGCACAAAAGACTGGGCTGACTCTTAGCACAGGAAATGTTGCATCAGCTTCCCAAAGAGGTGTCATGGTTTGAGCTCAGTCAGCCACGCAGTCTCTCTCTCACTCCTCTTTTTCCTCTCCCCTGCTCCCAGAGGGATGGGGAGGAGAATCCAAAGAATGTAACTCCCATGGGTTGAGATAAGAGCAGTCCAGTAACTGAGGTGTAACACAAACCACTGCTGCTGCCACCAATAATAATAATGATAA
>JAOEHY010034964.1:17669-31499 GCA_025447955.1 Psilopsiagon aurifrons | reverse complement strand
TGCTGCAGAGGAAAGCGATGGGAACGTCCGGGCACGACGTGCCGCGCCCTGGAAGCCAACCCTACCCAAGGTGGGACGGAGACCGCGCCCCGCCGCGGTGCCGGTCCCCGGAACCTCGCCGGCGGCTGTAGCTGCGCGGCCGGCGGCTGTGGCGGCGCAGCGGCCCACGTTACCTCCCCTCCCGCCGGCAGCGCCGCTGGTGCTCTGAGGATGCTCACTCGTTGCCACAGCGAAACGTCATGGCGGCAGCTCCGCCCCTCCCCGCGGCGTGCCCTCCCCGGCAGGAGGAGGAGGAGGAGGAGCGGGGGTGCGCGTTGCCTCTCCCCCTCGTTCGCCTGGGGGGAGCCGCCGCCGTTTGTTGGAGAGGGCATGGCCTTGCCGTCTTACCTAGGCTTCGCGGTGCTCCCTAGGTACGTGAGTTTGTTCCTAAAACAGGGGCAAATAAAGATTTACAGTGCGGTAAAGGAGCAGGGAAACGCAAGCTAATTGCCATACCACATCCTCTCTCAAAGCTTGCTTGATTTATCGAGGCATGTTTTTTTCCCTTCCCTGTCACAGACAATGGGCATACAAAGTGACTGCTGCCCTCTATATCTCCATATATTCTTCATATTGTGCTTGATCAACAGTGAAGTTTGTTGGGGTTTTTTTAGTGGGTTTTTTGCCCCCTTTTTTTTTTTTTTTTCTTTTTTTTGAGAGGAGGTGGTGTGGGTTTTGTTTTTTTTTTTTTTAGGAATTCTGTTACAAAGTATTTTTTTTTTTGTTAGAAGTTGACTTTTTAGGCGGACATACAGGAGGGAACTATATTAGACTTAATCTCCGAATTATACAGCACCATTTACAGATCATAATCTGAAGTAACCTGGTCATCTGAGCTCTTTGTCTTTGTTCCAACTCTCTGTTCGGCTTTTGTCAATTTTGATCTTGTGCAAGTACAGGTAGAGGTAACTATGCTAAATCTATTGACACCTACAACTACTGACAGTGTTGCAAAGCAGCGCACAAAACCTGTCTGCTTTCTTTTGGAGCATAACAGCCCCCCTTATACATGACTTCATTGTTTTTAAGCCACTTACACAGGACTGGTAGAAGATTAAAAAAGTAGAAGACATCTCCAGAATATAACTTAAATTTCTACAGTATTAAACTGATTGATTGGTATTGTAAAGATAATAAGAATCAGAAAGGAGTAATTAGATGGTAATAGTGTTTAGTCCTTGTTACAAATATTGGTAGTGCTCCATTTTCTGTAGTACTAGCACAGCATCTTTCAGGTGGGTGGGTACTTGCAATAGTCTCACACATACTGTTTCCACTAGGATTTTATCTGATGCTAATTCAGTTAAGATCACATCTGTTTTAGTTCAAAGTCAAACAGAGTTTTGGTAAGTCTGTGAGTTTTGCCCTCTCTACTTTTCTCTTTTTCCTTCTTTTTTTCTTTTTTCCCCCTAACATTTCCACTTACACTCATTGTAGAAAATGTAATTCAACTCAAAAAACTTTGAGAATAAACAGATTAAATCCTCCTAAGCAAACCAAAATTGAACTTGCACCAGATTAAGGAAACCAGGTCCACAGGATATTCATTAAATGGTCTTAGAACATAACAGAGCCAAGGTAAAAATTGCTGTTAAATCTAAGTGAATCTGAAGCTCAGTCATCAGCTTTGTGCTTGTTAGCAAGTTTCTTCTGATGTGCAGGTTGAATTTAAGCCTGGCCCTACTGCATAAGTCCCCTAAGAATGTGTTGCTCATGGACTTAATTCATGGAAGAGTGAGCATGTACTGTGCTCCTTGAAGGTCAGCACTGACCATGTGTTGTTTATAATATAAGTAGTACTCATTGCTACGATTGCTACACAGAACTTACTGTACTAACTAGCATGGAGATGTTGCTTCCAGCCATGTGTTTGAGGGTTTATCTTGGTTCCTTCTGTAATTTTTCTATACAGAGTGAGTTTTGGTATCACTTTCATGCTTCTTTTGAAATGTACAGTTGTAGGATGGCTCTGTTTTGTGCAACTGCACTCCTATTTAAATAATCTGAAGATTAACATTAAGCATTCTTTCATGGGAAACTTGGCTTCTTTATACTGCAGGGGTGGGTTTTAAAAAAGAACGGCCTGTTAAATCAGCATTAGCATCCCATCTTCTAATTTTATTTTGCTTATCTGGTTCTGTTGCCCTTCAAGTACCTTTTCACTGCCTCAGGCATCCACTCTCATATAAGTTTATTATTTGTACATGTCTTTGCTGCACACGGTTACAAGCTCTGTTTTATTCAGTGCTGTCCATGCTGCAGAGCAGAAGTGGGTATAGATATTGTCTACAATATGGACAAGGTTTTGAATGTTATCAGTAAAACTTTGCTAGGAGAGCAAAGAAACAACAGCAAAAAATCCATATCTTAAGATACATGCCAACAGATTCCAGTATTTTTTCAGCATACTTTGATTAATGCCCCAAACTTTCTATATTAATTTTACTTTGTTTTTGCTACTGTAATCTTTATTACAAGCAGAATGAACAGTACAGCATGTTTTCCCCAGTCAATTTTGGGGGTTTATTTGGAAAAAAATAATCCTTTGTAGTTATTTTTAAAGAAATGGTTTGAGTCAATGTTTTAGACAAATAAATCATGCAACTCTGAGACTCTACTCTTTGATGATAAAAATTGTCTTAGCTATGTTGAATTAACTTCATAAGTATCTAGCTATTAGTGAGACTGGGTGAATCAGTGGCTCACTTTTCTTAGAAAACAGCATGGGAGTTAGAATCATTGTTTCACTGAGATTTAAAAAGCTGCAGGGATTTTTAAATATAATTCTCTTTGTCGGTGTCTGTTTTTAAGGCTAATGAAAGTGGTTATGTATAAAAACAAGCTAAGGAAGATTTCCAGCTGTAAAAAATAGCTTCTTAAGAATATTTTTTTCTTGTAAGGTCCCAACTTAATATGTGGGTATGTTTAGATTATGAAGTCCTTAGTGGTAATGTTTGTAACTCAGTTTCAGAGTATTTAGATACATTTTTTTGAATGAGACTGTTTGAAGACATCTGTTGGTGTTTTTTAAGGTTATGCAACTCTTGGCATTCTAATATGATTGCTCAGACTTTCTTCAAAGCAGCAAAGTTCCTTCCTGCTGCAGATTCTGCTCTATTTTTGTCAGTCCTTTTTTGATATACTTGTGGTACCTCTCTCTCTCTGATTAAAAGCAGCAGCATGAAAGTTTGGATGATTCTGATAGTAGTCAGCAGTAGTTACATTGACACCCTATTTGCAAGCAGCTAGTTACTAAGGGCTAACAGGGGTGAAGCCAATGTCATAATTTTGTTTGTCTTATCATGATGAGTCCAGACTTTGCAATTTAAATTCAACCAGATGTTCCTTAGCAGAGCTACTATGAAATCAGCGTGCTACAATACACCCAGCCTGTGCTGACCTCACTGATACATCTTTGCTTTTAGTGCACTCCTGTTACTCTTCTCCTAATTACTGACTTACCCTGAAATATTTTTAGAACACAAATAAATTTGTACCTTTTACAAAGGAGTTCCAACCCATTTTATTTAAAGAACTTTACGTAGCACAGTACTTTACAGTGGTGGGAACAACTATTGGGTGAACAGGTAAGGACAGCTTTTATTCCCAAACCTTTCAGACTTCTACAGGATTCTGCAGTTGTAATTGCTGCAAATTTAGGCTCTCATTAAAAGTGAAGTTTTCCAAAATTTAAATCCAAAGACTTTTCTATAGAGATTTCCACACAGTTCCCTTGAAGATTAGGAAAGCACATGAGGATTTACTGCCAGTCCATTTGCCTTTGCAGTAAGTAGGATAGCCCTATTAATGGATTTAGTCTTTTGTCTGCCAACACAGTTATTCGAACTTCTAATCCACTTTTTGCTAATATTAGAAGGTATTCAGCCCTAAAATTAAAATTATGGTTGGCTTTGCTGAATTTTCAGAACTGATTTCTCAGCAGTCTATTTATATGTGTTGTGAACTTTGCTCCTTTGTTCCACACTTGGCGCTTGATTGCTTGGTGCATACAGTGTCCCACAGAGCAAGTTGTGGTGGACTAATTAGGAACTCAGAGTTTCCCAAGTTATGCAAGATCCCCACAACTATGAAAAGCCTTTTTAGCTTCCAGTCACATACCATGAAGTGCCATAAATCAAAGCTTTCAAAACACTCAAAGCAGTGCTGCAGGTGCTTACAGGTATATTTTAGTTCCAGAAGAAAGTAGTTACTTTTGTTAAAGTTTGGGGCTAGTTTTTTCAGTACTATTTTTTCTTAGTATAAATCTCACAAGCTAAGAGCATTTTGAATACCTGTAACATTGATTTAATAAGACATGATCACTTACGCACCATTGGTGTCATTGCTGTCTTTAATTTTTACGTGAATCTCAGAGACGAAGTGAGAGCAAGATCTCAGGCTTCTATGTCAGAGCTCAGGCAGTATAATAAAGAAAACTAATCCTCATGGTTATGGGTATCACATTACTGCTTGTAGAGGTCAGGGAGGTATTTTTACCTCTGTGTCACTTGTATGGAAAGACTCAGCTTATTTTGAAACTATAGAAGATGGCTAGGTTAATTGTTAAGATGGGTCATCAGTGTCATCTCGTGCAACAGACTTTATGGTTGAGTCCTGTAAGTGTCCTCACCTCACATCAGTCAATCACGTAGGTTACTCAGTGTCACATGAACAACTCTATTTGTCCTTGTTTCAAAGAACAAATTTTATTACTAAAGTGTTGTACCACTGGAAAAGTTCTTCTTTTGTATTATTCTGTACTGGAGTAACAGACACTGTAGTTGCCCATAATGTTTTGTCATTAAAACAAAAAATATTCAGTAGTTGTACTGAGATAATCAGAAGATAGCTGCATTACAAACTCTTGTATATCCAGTATATACTGTACAGTATAATTACACCTGTGAAATTCTGATAATTCTGTTTTGTTTTATTCTTTAAAAGGGCTTCATTTGTCGAAGAAAAAGGGTCTGTGATTGAATATTCAGCTGTAAAAACAGACAAGAAAAATCCTCTCTACACGCCCAAGCATGTACCTTGAAGTATCAGAGCCATAGTGAACCTTTACCTCTGCAGTTGTCACTACGCACAGTAATTGGTACAGTTAATTGGCACTGTTCTAAGCAGGAGAGGCGTGGCCGCAGTGTATGCACCTTCTCTTGCTGATGAAGATCAGTGTAAGGAACGCTGAATAAGAAATGACAACTTTCATTGCTGGGATCTAGTTTGGGCAAAGAAACAGAGTTGTCAGTGGATTAACAAATAAAGCTCAGCTAAGAATACAGTGGACTTGGCAGGTACTCAGTGATCTTAAAGGTTTCCTTGCAATCTAAATGATTCTGTGATTCTAAGAATGAATTAAATTGCCATATTGATACACTAGCAATGGAATAGCAGAAAACATTCCTACAAAACACATTAAAATGCAACAGCTGAGGTATTCAAATACTATTATTTATCTTATCTAGAAAATGAAATTAAAGGCTCTGCAATTTGGGGTTTGAAAGACATGATGATATAAACCAGCATCCAAATCTCTCTTCTCTTGAATATTTCCTTAATTCTGTACTTGAGAGATTTCTGTAAACTAACTAAATCTGCAGCTTTGCATACAAGCATACAATTGATTTTAGTGAAGAGGACAGGTTTTAGCCAGAGATGCCAGGCTGCATTTAAACCAGCTCTGAAGGAGTCAGAGCAGAAGGGAGGAGAAAAGAGTATTGGCTTGTTTTGCAGAAAGTTTCCCTGTGTTGAAGTATTTCTTTGGCTGTAAATCTTTTTGTCTCACACATGCTTTAGGAAAGCTTGTCTGAGACATGCAGTCTATCAGAAAAACAATCAAATTTCTATGTGAGGTCATACCAGTTCAACACAAGTAATGTTCTGGGTTTTGTCTATGATTTTGTTTGCATTACAACATTGTGTGTCGTAAGATCTTCTTTATGTTCCTGTGGTTTCATGAAAAAGAGGACAGGAAATACAGTGACGCAATGAAAATACCATTGTAAAAATAGGCATACGGGACAAGAGAAGGTTCAGAGTGATCTTAAATAGTTCTAACAATTTTTTCTAAATAAAAACGATTATGTATTTTAGTGGCTCTGTTAGAAAACATTTAAGGGATTAACAGAAATCTTCTGTTTCAAAGATTGACATTTTAATAACGATGAAAAAGGTTTTAATTGTATTTAAGAGATAACCAGCCATGATCTGCAGGGAAGCAAGAATGTGCAAGTGCTTCCTTTTCTTTTTAGAATTTACAGAAACACCAGAGGGTGGAAATAATATCCACAGCTCTTTAAGTCAGATTTTCTCCATTCCCTCTTCCTGATAGCTGACTGACTTACAGGCACGTGATTTCACAGATAGATTTTAGTGAAATTAGTTGTGATTGAGTTACAAGGCAGTTATAAATACGTAGCTCCCAGCAAAAATACATTGCTTTATGCCTTAAGTCAGTTTAAATATTTGTATATTTAATAAACTGAGCAGGCTGAGGAAAAAGGCAAATCACTGTTGTTTATATTATTTTTGTCAACTCAACAGCTCTTGTTAGGTAAAATAAAGTTCCATGAATATTGCTAATTGCTGTGGGTGTGGGAAAGGAGGTGGTCTTCATAATAGCCTTTAAATCTTTCTGAGCACCTGCAGGTAGGAAAAAGGGCAAGAGAGAGCCATCTTTTTCAAGTCATCAAAAGATAGCTGCAACCAGCATCAAGAAGAAAAATATAATAAAGTCAGAAAAATAACCATCTGCCTACTCCACTTACTGTTCCTTGAAGAAATCTAAATAGCTTCATAGGATTTAAATATGACTTATCATTTTTAACATTATTAATTTTAGTTTTGTCTTTTCTGAGTAACTGCAAGAGAAAGTTTTACTAATAACTTTTTGTGGTCAACTCTCAAGTGACTTCTTTTTATTATTCCCTTTGCTATGTTTTCTGTTTCCCTACTGCAACTCAAGACTTTGAACCTTGTTTTTTTCCCCATAAATACTAAAGAACAGTTTGATTCTTCTACCTTTATTCTCACTTGGTATAATTTATTCCATATTATTTTGTGATATCAAGATAACTGCAGAACATAGAGGCAATGACAGTAGAAATCTTAGCTAGTGAACTAGCTTGAGAACAAGCACAATACCATAAGCTTTAAGCAGTTTGACATTTCACATTACATTAATGTCTTCCGTAGGAAGGAGTGACTTCTGTCAATGGGTTATAAGGAATTAACATGAATCACTGCAGTTACAAATTACCAGTGCTCTGATGGATGCAATAAATTGGAAAAAAGCCCTGTCACAACATCATCTTGTTCCCCTTAGCAGGATAGTCTGGGGAGTGTCTGCCTTGTCCCAGAGGACTATGTTTGGTCACTGAAAGTAGGGCGACTACTACCTGGGCTGCCCTCTCTCCAAGGCAAAGGCAAATGTCCAACAATGCCCGACCACGGCCCGTCACTGTGGGGTAAGAGGTAATTGTTTCATAATCCATTCGGGACAATGCTTGCTGTGAGTGAAGGACATCGAGGATGTGGTTGAGGCGTCCTTCTGTCATGCTGTTCAGTATGGTCTGTCTCTGGCAGAGTAGTATTTGACAGCAGTTTCCTTTGCAGCAAGGATCTTGAGTGAAAAGGAAACAAAACTGTTTTCTTCCTGAAGTTGTTAGCAACTGATAGCATCAACACCAGAAATATGAACTCAGTAGAGGAAATGAGAAGGTAGTTTGTTGGCATTCTTTGTTCAAAACTAGTCCAATGTGTTTTTATTTTTTGTTTGAAACTCATGAAGATCAGATTGCAGAAGATAAATGTTTCTACAGGTTATTAAGTATTCAGATTGTGTAAGGGGAGGAGATTTTCAGGTTTTGTGCTATTCATCTAACACCTGTATGAGACATTATGCAAAATAGCATGACTTGACATAGATGAGAAAACTTTGTCCTGTAGAAAGTGGAAGAATAGGTCATAGGTTATTCAGCATAAGCAGGACTGTTTGAAACATATAGCATGAAACTGGAAACTTGAATATATGTCAAAGCCAAACTAAGTAACAAAAGTAAATACTTCAAAGCAGCCGAGAGCAGGAGAAATGGGGACCATCCACTTCCTTACTTTCATGGTCTCAGTTCTTCTACTGAACAAATAGAAAAGTCTGGCTTCTGATTTGTGAAACAGAACAGTGGTTCTGTTTCTTCACAAATGGATTAGGATACTTAATACTAACATTAGTGGGTTTAGTGTGCAGTAAATACCATACACCAACAGAAAATTAATAACTGACTGTTGCCAGTAAAGATCTGTGATGAACTTCTACTGCATGAACTAGTCTGTTGATTTATCCAGAAATTACATTAATTCTGGAAGTAGGGTGGAGAAGAACAGCTAGCTAGATGTGAGAAACTTCATAAGCCGTCTTGCCAAAAGTTAGCAAAAAAGCTCACAAAGCTACAGGCAGAGGCAGGTTTCGCAAATCAGAAGCCAGACTTTTCTGTTTGTTCAGTAAAGGAACTGAGACCATGAAAGTAGGAAGTGGATGGTCACCTCTCCTCCTGCTCACTTACTTTGGAAGTCACTAGCTACTTCTGTGGAGGTATAAAATACACAGATTAAAATTAAATAAATAAATAAATCTCAGACATAAGCAACTAATGTGTTTCACATTCACTGTATGCTATACTGTTCATATTTTTGTTGCTCTCTTTTCAGAATCAATGTGAATATGACCCAGTCAAGCCAGTGTACTTGGTGGCCAGTGCTTGAATTTTTGAGAACATAGGAGCAGCTATACACAAATTGAGCCATGAGACATTTGTGTGCAGTTTGGAGGAGTTATCAGACTAAATACCTGAAAATGTGCACAGAATTTAGAGAGATCTGTGCCCTCCAAACTGTAAGAAATTAAATCATTAAGATCTGGCCAAGGAGAATATCGCCACCTCAGACTGAAAGTGTGTCTTACCTGTAAATGCTTGTTCAAGATGCAAAGGTTGTGCTGTGTGCTTCAGAGCTGGTGATGGCTTGTTATGCTTACTGCTTTCTTTGTTTGCCATTGAACCAGATAAGGGAATTGTGCAAAAAAAATTTGATTTTCTGCTGTCAGAGCCTGGGTGATCTAGAAAAAGTTTGATGAGTAAGATAAGACCCTTGAACTGAAAAACAGGACATCATACATGTCAACCACTGCATAAGAGACTGCAACTGAAGACTAACTTGAGAGCGCTTATTTATTACTAGCTGTGCATTGGGCCCTTCCAAGGAATATTTTGCATATGTTGGTACACACATCTGACTTTTTCAAATTGTAGGAATTAGTTTCTGAAGTTATGGAACATTCTATTCTGTCAGTAAGTCTAGCAGACTGTTGATCAGAACTAACATGCTTGGAAATGCAGATGTTGCTAGAAGTTAGTTGGTTTCCTACAGCTCAACTTTTGTGTTATGTTTAAAGGCATGAGGAGTACTGAAGAAGTTTTAAAGGAAATATATCTCTTCTTGATATAAATTTAAACACTTTAATAGGGCAAATCCACATTGGAAAGGCAAAGAAAGTTATTCATATAGGAATGGTAATCACCAGGAGTCATAGACATGTTTGCGTTGGAAGAGACCTTAAAGCTTATCTAGTTCCAAACCCCTGCCTCAGGCGGAGACAGCTTCCTTTAGACCAGATTGCTCCAAGCCCCCACCCAACAGTATTCTTGAAATGTATCTCCTTTTTTTTACTAGCAAATTAGAAAAAAACATTTATTGCTTGAAGCACAAGGCACTGTTGTTCCCAGGAGGGACTTGTTCTGTCAAATATTTGATGTACAAGGGAAAGACAGCTGTATGTTACTAGTCAGGACTCTAAAAGAAAATTAGCAAATAAGGCTTTTTGATCTATACACTTAATCATAAAATATTATGGAATCTCTGGTTTTCTGCATGCTTCAGATAGTACTAGTAGAGGCAAGGCTGTAGTATGAGAAGGGACAATTTTACATGGGAAATAACATTTGTATATGGAATAGTTGATAGTAGAATAGCTGGAGCTGAGTACGTTTCAAGATAGAGACCATTCTTTGTTGTTGCATTCTGTGGGGTAGTGTTCAACAAACCTGTCTCTAGAATATTGTTTCTTCTTGCATTGTTTTCACCGCTACCGAGGAGAATAGTTGGCAAGCTTGGCACTGCAGAAGGAATTTTCTTGCTGATTAAGTGGTGGTTTTTCTGTGGACAGAGGACCTGAAAAAGAACAAAATGGAGAATTATATTCTTGGAGGCTTTGTTCCAAAAGCTTTCCTAAGCAGTTTTCTCATGGAGTATAAGGCAGGAGTATCACATTGCAGGGCAGTTATGCAGTGGATATGCAGCTGTTGAGCCTACAGCTGTACTTAATTCAACTTTAGCTAGTTACCTTGGGTCACTGTGGCAGCACAGATCCATACACTAACTGTTCTAGCGTTTATTGCAGTCCTAGATTGCTTCTGCATCCATGGTGTCACTAGTACTTGACCTGTTTAAAACTAGCTCTGATCCAGGCATGTGAGCATCAGTTCTCTGCAGCTTTCAGTATCAGCTGGCCTGGCACAGGTGCCAAAATTGCATTAAAGATGGGAGTTAACTGTATTTTGGAGTTATCACAATACACAGTTGTCCTTACTCTAAGAAAACTGGTTGAAAATGCTAGAATTCAGCCTAAGATTTTTTCCAGACATCATTTGGAAAATACTACAAGAAAGGTTAGATTTTTGCGATTTCATTAGGACCTATTCAAGAGGGAGAGGTTCAATGCAACTCTTAAGTGGAGGAGGTTATTTTTGCAAGAGTCAGCTGCTTGGAAGAAGGCAAACAGTGGGGTTTGTTTGTTAACTGGGTGGTGTTCTCCTGATAAGAGACAAAAAGGGTTAGGGAAATTTCCCCCCCCCCAGAGTGTTTGTTTTACGCCTTGTGAGGACTGGCATGAAAAACAAGGGGCTTATGAAGTACTCTTTTAAGACTCTCATGCAATATACTTACCTCTGAATTGCATATGCCTGTCTGCAATGTGTATATTTCTGAACCTTTGCATGCATTAAGTGCTGTCTCCTGGAAGAAAATAGCACAGTAACTGTAGTAAGTATACATATGGTTTGTTCAATTCACAGTTGTCAGGGGCAAGAATTCATACTGACACTAGTGATTTTTACTGATAATATATATTATGGTCTAAAGTACATGGATATATAGTAACAGTGAGCTGCACAGAGCAATTTTGCATTTTAACACGTGTAAGCAGGCCCCAAACTCTCTCCTGTTACTGTTTCTGCTGTTTCAAATTTATTATAAAATGCTAGTTTGAATCATGCAGGGGAAGGAGAAAATAGCCCTATATTGAGAGACTGAGAGAGATTGAATTTGCTGTAACACGTTTTCCTGTAAGCATCCAACAGCAAGACCATCCTGTTTTTAGTATGCCAAACTGTCTGCAATAAGGATGTGTCAATATTTGTCACTTTTTTCCATTTTGTACATCTGCAGCAGATTTGTTAAACTACTTTTTAGTTTCTTGCCCTGGTTTCAGCTTGGATAGAGTTATTTTTCTTCCTGGTACCTGGTGCAGTGCTGTGTTTCAGCTTTAGTCTGAGATCAATGCTGATAACATACTGACATTTTAGTTCTTGCTCAGTAGCACTTACTCTGGTCAAGGACTTTTCAGTCTCTTATGCTCTGTCAGTGGTGAGGGGCACAAGAAGCCAGGAGGAAGCAGAGGCAGGACATCTGACTTGAACTAGCCAAAAAAAGTATTCCATACCAGAGCACATCAGGCCCAATATATAAACTGGGGGGAGTCACCCAGGAGGAACTGATTGCTGCTCAGGTCAGGCTGAGTATCAGTCAGTGGGTAGTGAGCAATTGTATTGTGCCTCACTTGGGTTTATTGTGCTTTTCCTTTCCACTTTTAGTTTATATTCTCTCCCCTTGTTATTTCCTTTATTTTTATTATTAGTAGTATACTGTACTTTAGTTATTAAACTGTTCTTATCTCAACCCATGGGTTTTATATTCTTTCAGTTCTCCTCCCCTTCCCCCTGGGGAGCGAAAAGGTGAGGTGTGAGTGAGCGGCTGTATGGTACTGAGTTACTGGATGGGTCAACACTTAGGAATAAATCCATTTTCAAGAATCCCCAAAAGCATTTTCGCAATCATTTTGGCCATATTATCAGTTCAGTTGTTTGAAGAATAAGTAGCACTCTTTGCTTATTTATCAAGTAATAGAAAAATAAAAGCTTGCTCAAGGGAGATGGAAGCAGTAGATTGTGGAATATTTGGCAGTAAAAGCCTAAATAAGCTTCAACAGTAGCAAAAATGATTTGTACTGTAACTGTGCCACCTGTTAAAACATTGATCATCTGTTCTATATCCCAGAATGTGATTGCAACATGTAGAAATAGTCCAGGGTTCATTAACATAAACAGCTGTGCATAAGCACAGTGGTGAAATCAATAACCCGGTCCTGGTTGTGTAAGTCCAGATGGAGTCATAATAGTTGTTCAAGGGCTGAAGCATGTGTCACTAATTTTCCCACTATGACTAAGTCAGCTAGATATGTTATAGCTATATTTGTGGCAGTCAGGTTTGTGCCAGATTTCCCATGGCAATGTTGTTGACCATTCCCTGACCATTCCTGTGGTATCAGAGAACCCTGTTAGACCCTAGGACAAGCAGTGTCTTGTGTCTAGTCATGTCAGTTTAGAAGCAGTGAAGCATACAGAAAAGTGCTGATACTAATATTACTGCAACACATACAAACACTGTCCAGGTTTTGAACTAAATATCTTCTAACCAGTACATACGACAGAAATTGTCCGTGGTTGTAGCCCTAATCTGCTCTATGCAAGTCTGATACTTGTTCTCACATGAGTTTACCAGTCTGACTACAGCTGGTGACCAGAAAGAAGCTAGCACTTACCCTTATCAAGTGCCTGATCAAGTGCTGGGATTATTATTTTTATAATCCCAGGTAGCAATTTATGTAGTTTCTAGAGAACCTCACAATACCTATTTTCTACAGCTCCCAAATTAAGTGCCACAGGGCACTTTTCAGCTCTCTGGCATGCCCAATAAAACAATAAGGACAAAGTCTTTCCCAGTTTTGGACTACAAAGGTTGCAAAGGAAAGAATCAAATAATGTCCTCAGAGGATAACAAAACTTAATTTTGCACTAACCTTTGCTTCCATCAGACTGTAGATTGCAGTGGAAATTGCCTCCTTACTTACACTGGTCAAAATTCCATTTAGAAGGCCTACACATTCTGCAGGGGTAATAAAGCACTTTGAATACCACATTGTATTTGAAAGCATGTATGTAGGCATCAGCAGATTGTAACTAACTACTATTATATTGAGTAGCTGGATGAACTAGATGAAATTAGTTCAGTACAACTTCCATCTTGCATCTCCTATTCATTCCGTTTTTGATCTGATCTTACAGAATGGTTACAGTCACATTAAAATGACATTTTCTTAAATGCTCATACAGATGCAGTGAGCAGAATTGCCAAAGTTTTACACATGAATGTATAAATCTATCACAAGAAATCTATATTCAGATCTCTTCCTCAGCACTTCAGCTTCACAGATTTACTCAAAAGTCCTCAGTATCACAATTTAACATTTCTTGGCTGTCTTTTTGAAGCATAATAAACATGCCAAGTGCAAGGTCCTACACCTGACTCCCAGGCACAGCTAGAGGTTGGGCAGAGAAGAGATTCAGAGCAGCCCTGCAGAGAAGGACTTGGGGGTGTTGGTCGATGGAAAAATGAGCA
>JAOEHY010034964.1:0-11138 GCA_025447955.1 Psilopsiagon aurifrons | reverse complement strand
TTCTCTTCCTTTGTATTTCTCTTGCTATTATTATTATTAGTTGTAGCAGTAGTGGTTTGTGTTATACCTTAGTTACTGGACTGTTCTTACCTCTACCTGTGGGAGTTGCATTGTTTCGATTCTCCTTCCCATCCCTCGAGGAGCAGCGGGAAGAAAAAGGGGGAAGTGAGTGAACAAACTGCGTGGCTGATTTATGGCTTAAACCACGACAGTCAGTGACTGTAGTTATAGTGATAACAAGAGGTAATGGGTTCAGACGTAAACAGGGAAAGTTTAGGTTAGATATAAGGAAGAAGTTCTTTAGTGTGAGGGTGGTGAGGCACTGGAACAGGTTGCCCGAGGAAGTTGTGAATGCTCCATCCCTGGCAGTGTTCAAGGCCAGGCTGGACAGAGCCTTGGGCAACATGGTCTAGTGTGAGGTGTCCTTGCCCATGGCAGGGGCTTGGGACTGGATGACCTTGAGGTCCTTTCCAGCCCAAATCATTCTATGATTCTGTGATTTCTAGGAATGGAGATGTGTTAGGAATTGATGATCCTGGGCATCCACGTTTCATTCTGGTGCCATCACTGCCAATGTTTGCTGCCCATCTGTGGTTACTTGGCCAAATAAGAGACATACCTCTCTGTAGTGTCCTGGCTGGCCAGCAGCTTCACAGAGATGTGAGTATTCCAAGAAATATGAAAAGCTTTGAGCGCAAAGCCTGAGCCTGTCGTGGTCAAGGTAAAGCTATCCAAATCTTCCTGGGCTACCACAGGTAATGATTTAGCCATTTCTTGATGTCTGGCTTCAGGAGAAAAATGGCAGGAAAGAAAAAAGTTTTAAGAATTGCATTTTGTCACTATCACCAAAGCACAGTGAAGTTGTACTACCCTTACTTCCCAAATAACTATCGCCCTAATCCAACAGGGTGATCTGTGTGAGACTTTCCTTGTAAAGACAGGAAAAATGCCCTAATTGCAAAGGAGTGTCTGGACCATAACTTGCCATCTGAGGCTGCAAGGTGCTGATTAATTGCTCATTATTGTTTCCATCTGATGACTTTGAAATGTTTATAATACAAAATGTGACTTTAAAGTGATACTGAATTATGTAGGCGACAAACTAGTATCTTGGTTACGTGTGGACAAATATAGTTTCCCTGCTTACCATAAAAATGGTAATTATTCAGTAAGTCATGTTAGTGTGTTGCACATCATTCTTGCGTGTCTTCTTTATTGCAACATCACATATGAACACAAAAGCAAGGTAAAAGGCAAATTTCCTGCTATTGTAAGCTGGTGGAATTCTACTAAATGGAGTTTTGTATTTATAGGAGCCACTAATTGAGCCAATACTCTCTCTGTGCAGTATCTCCCTAGGGCCATCTTAATGTCTCAGGTAGATTGCATGGCAGTCCTGCTGGATTAAAGATAACCTCTGCAAAGCACCACTGTCTTACTACATGAGTAACATTTTTTATTACTTTTGTGTAGCTTCACTGGAGAAGAGACAACCAAAAGTCAGTAGTGAAAGAGGAAAACAAGCAAGTTAAGAAAATACTTGGGATAAGGCCGTTGGTAAAGATTACAGCAAGATCAGTGGTCAGTGAGTCAGAAGAACTGGAATACTCCCTTCAGGGTCCTGTAGACTAGGACTAGAAAATGAAACAAATGAGGGAACTGAAGAAGCAGGGCCAAAAATTTGAAGTAACCATTAAGGACTGTGGAAGCATGAATTGTGTCCTTTTGAAGGACAGACTATAAAAAGCTCGTGGGATACAAGAAGGCCTGAAAGTCTTCTGACTTTGAACACATCACTTGTTCTCCAGGGGTACAATACAAACAAAAACCTGAAGACAAATTAGCCTATGCTCATGGCTGAATTGTTTCTAGTTAAGAACCCACTTATTTTTGGTTAATCTCAGTATCTCAGCTGTGCCATGCATGCATATTCACAATCAGAGAGTACTAGGTTCAGTTCTGCATCTAGCTACAATAAAAATACAAAAAATAATTCAGCAGCTGATTTACTACTTCAGCTTTAGCAATATTTGACTCTGATGGGAAAGCACAGTTGAATTTTTTGCTTTTTGTTAGATTATTGTAATTTGAAGGCAATAGCTGCCTTAGTTGCTTACTTGAAAAATTCCTTAAAGAATAAATCCAGTAGAAGGATGATGGACAGATTAACAGTAACATAAAATTTAAAAAAATTCCTCTAAATGAAGATAAATTTCCAAATGAGCCATATATCCTTCAAAGTTGCAAAGACAAACCGCACATATCTACTAATCCTAAATATAAAGGAAGTAATCAAAGAGCTGTCAAGAGCAGAATTATGTCTTATTATATACTATGATAAAGAATCATTTAAATAGCCAAATGAATTAACTCCAAACATACATGGTACAAGGAAGATCATGCAATGAATATAGGATCTAAACCATTCCTAAAATACTTGATTTTAGTTAAAATGGTATCAAGTAAAGGTATAACAGATTTTTGAATTCTTGCTAAGTGTCTACTTAGACAAGAGCCAGCCGTCAGCTCCTATTTTGGATTTGAAAATCCTAATTTAACAGGAGATTTTCTAAAAACAAAATGAAAACCATTTCAATCTTTGTTACAAACATGACATACCAAGTACCACTGTCTCTGTGTCTGGGTTTGTACATCTGTTTCCACACCTCATCTTTTCTGATAATCTCCAAAAGAGTTTAACCCTAAAATGAGAAATATTTTATTTATCCAGGGTGTTGCCTAAAACAGTAGGAAGGAGTAATCATGGAATATGGGACTATCATGGAATTGCAGTTTACAAAGTCTCTCTCTACCCCCCCGAGTGAAAATTCGGTACCAAAGCCATTTTTTCCAGTTGTCCTACTTTTCCAGATGCTTTTTCTGCTAGACCCTTTTAGAAACTCACTATCAAACCACAACCCCAGTATTTCTGTGACCTTTGCAATGATGGGTTTTGAATTTTTTTTAGTAAGACACTAAAAGTCTCAGACAGCTTTGTCATTCTCTCGTAGCTGGGCAGGCAGAGGCAGGAGGGAGACTGCTGTAATGCCATTTATTTAAAGTTCGTAATTTTAAAGGCAGTTTTTTAAAAAGTAATTCATAGCAAAGATATTTTCCTTAGAAGAAACTCTACATTCTGTTAATATACAGATGTCTAAGGAAAAGAAATGGGAAGAAAAAATCAACTTACCTCTGGAAATATGGGCATAAAAACTATGAAACAATGGGTTGAAACTGGTGGAGATACCAAGTGCGAGTCAGCTGTGAACTCTATTCAAACACAACTGAAGCTTTTCTAACTGTGAGTCAGCTGTGCTGTTGATCTCTCCTTTTATTGGCTGCCTGCACGCATCTAAAATTTCCTGGTTGGACATACAAACTGTAACTCTTTCGTGACTGCAGATGGCTTTTCACAAGCTGAGTTGTTAGCTGCCTAGAATGAATCAGTAAGAGATGACAGAAAAATATGTTGGACAGCTACTTTTTCCACAATGAGGAATGCCAAGAGAGAAAGCTATACTGCAGTGAAAACCACCATACTGGGTACAGCCTGAACATGAAAGTGTGGGGAGCTGCAAGCAGATTGTGCTGCTGATGCTTTATCTCTGCAGTAGATCAAGTCAACAGCACAAGTTTTTAAGTCAAGTTGATCTTAAAACAGGAGAAAAGAAAAGAGCTGTTTTTCTGGTTAGAGGGTAGGTAAAGACAGGGGTAGTATAAGGCTGCAAAGAAGTGAGTATCAGCTGGCTGTTGAGTAGCCCTGCTGCAAAGGACGTAGGGGTTATGGCAGAAGTTGATGATAAACCAACAGTGTGCTCTCATCACAAGCAGGGAAAACTGCATACTGGGCTACATTAGAAATGCAGTTAGCAGAGTGAGAGAAGCCATTATGCATCAGTACTAGAAATGGTGTGGCTGTGTCTGAAGTACTGAGCGTACACTTCATCAGGAGAGGTTGAGGAAGCCATTCTTGGTTAAGTCAGGAAAAGGAGGCTGTGGGGGTGTCTACTAGAAGCCTACATCTACTTGAAGGTCAGTTAGAAAGAACCAGCTTCTAAATAGTGGCAGATAACAACCAGTGGCATAGGCAGATGACTCTACTTCAGAGGTTCAAGCTGGATACTAGGAAAAAAATTTACCAGGTGGGTAATGCAGTGCTGGTTGCAGAGTCTGGCCTTTAAGGTTTTCTAGACTCAGCAAGGGCCATGGCTAGCCCAATTCAGTGCTGCTGGTAGTCCTGTTTTGAGGATGAGGCTCAGCAAAAAAATGCTAAAAATCCAGGATATCTTTAATTTAGTGAAAGGCCTGTGAGGCTTAAATGTGTTCCTGCTAAGCCTCCAACATGTGCATTCACACTGAAGGTTGATGGGACTGCTAGATGCAGGGTAAAGACTTTAAGAGAAAGCAGTCATTTCAGTCAATCACATCTATTCAAATTTTCTGCTCCATGAAGTCTGTCTTTATTTATAGAGCTTGACTTCAAAAGCCTGTGTAAGTCAGTGAGATAGTCAGCAGACTTCTGTTGGTTTTGAATCAAAGCCTAGGCCCCCAGCAGGGAGGGAACAAGCAGTAGGGCAGTTACCTAATCTTCCTATGATCCTGGGAAAGTCCCTTATATCTAGAAATCATGTGGCTAGAGCTCCGTGGCCTGAGGGAAAGCACACCACAAGTAGGAAGTGTGGAGGATGTCTTCATGTACAATGTGTTGTGTCCTGACAGCTGTAGCTGTGTGACCAGCATCAGCTTTCCCTGACCACCACACTCCTCCAAAAGTGAAATTAGCATGAGGGAGCTAAAATAGCAAAGGTAAAACAAGTGGGCTGTAACAGTCCTGGAGAAGGGTAAAAGCATTGTAAATTTGCTGTGGTCACAGGATCCTCCTCCCTTCAGCTTTGATTTATCAACAGCTCATTCATTTGTGTCCATAGTGTGCACTTCTGTAAAAAGTACATTAAAAATGTTTTCTTCTGCTTAAAGTATTAGCCTGTCAGGCTCAAATTGCACTGCAGTAGAATTGCAGCTGTTCAAAATCCTTACAACTAATTATAGAAACTTCTTAGTGGGAGCCTTTAGACAGTTTGAAGGACTTAATTTTGCAGAAATTCTTTATCACTCTAAGTACTCTTAGGCACTTCTGTATTTTTAGATATCACTTGCTGAAGAAGCAGAGTACTAGAATAATCCTGCATTTGTTTACTCCTTTTGACTATTATTTTCAGTTTAAAGACATCTCAGCATAAAGCTATAAAGTTTGATTTTAATCCCTATTTGGAGAAACCAGAAACATACAGGCCAATTTGTAGTGCAGGTCTGAACTAATTAAACGTCATTATTACTGAACATGTTAATTAAAAAGAATCAGTATTTTATGTACACATAATTTATCTAGAGAAATTTAAAGCATCTCAAATAATATGAAAGCTTATAAATAATGGACAAAGGAAAAACGACTATAAGCTCACACAGGTGCTCTCTTTTGCAGTAATTAGTCAAAACTAAGGAAACTAAAGTTTAGTTCGACTGTCAGAAAGGGATTTTTGGATTTTTTTGTTTGTTTTATTATAGAAAATACTTGGACTAAAACCTTCCAGCAGGAATAATGTATAAGGCAGGCCCTGAATCTTTCTAATATCCTATGCATAGGATTCATCCATTGCCACAAATACCTAAATGCACAGATACTGGAGAAGTGCAGACAGCTGTTGCCAAAACCAGTAGCTGCTTGATACCTACAGACTGTGTGCTGTCATCACAGGGATAGACTGGGGTCTTAACAGAAATACTACTGAATGCACTTGTGACCATATGCAAAGGACACAGAAATGAATAAGAAGGTAATCTGAAGAGTACTTAGGATGACCATTATATCAGTGTTCCTTATTTAGTGATCAAATCCAGACATCACAGCAGGATTGGAATTGCACTTAGCAGACAGCCTTCAACTACAACTGCAGGAAGAACTCAGAGACAGTTATTTCCCTTATGTATATTTGTTCACACTAAATGCCAGCCCAAGTCTTTCACAGAAGAGCCATGGATCTCAGAATCAGCAAAGACAGTTTTTTATTTCATTCAGAAGACAAAACTCTGAACTTCTGAATGACAAAGAATGGGCAGTAAAACCCCACCATATTTAAGCATTCCAAAGTGTCCGAAGAAGGTCTTTTGAAACCTACCATAACAATGCAAGAACTAGATCATATGCTTTTTTAATTCAACCTTGGTTTTGTGGCTCACTCTCAAGCTAAAAGAGCATACAGGGAGCACAAACATGTTCTTAATATTTTAACATCCTGAAAGTAGGAATAAAATTGATGCCTAAAGGATAGCATGATTAAAGACACAAGTGGTTTATAAGTCTCGCCCTCATAATAGTCACAGAGACTGAACCCAGTTACAATCATATTTAAAACAAAATGGGAGCTTTACAGTAAGCCTCATTAAAGGACTACAGCATAAAACAGAGCGTTAATAGAGTATGTACAATAAAAGAATGACGCAGTACCAGAAGACTGAAGAAATAAGACGACCCAAATACCAAAGGCTCTGATGCATATTCAGTAAATACTACACGGTGGTAATTTCAGAAGAGTTCCCATCATCACTTCGCAATCTGGTTATTCCAGTTGGGCATCTGTGCAGGGTAACTTTTGGCAAAGAGGTTGGTAGGTTCTAAGGAGCAATTTCTGTGGCACCTTGTGTTTTTCAGGATATGAATATCAAAATGCTGTTAGGATTCAAATTTGTGGGGTTTAAATGCTCTGAATTTCACCTTTATAAAACCTATGCTAGAGTGCTTGAGTGCAGCCAATGATATAATCATGCTGCTTTAGAAGACAGGATTTCAAACAGGCACAATACTTGCCTACTGTAATGGAATACTTCAAGATACAAAGTTATAGTGTCCATTTCATGGATTTGCAGTTAAACTAAGGCTTCTTTTTTGTTGAAGAATGTTGGTTCCTGAAACACTCATTCAACCCTATTTTGGAAAATAGTTGTAACATTCACCTTGTCATTAATGAGATGACCAAACTAGGGTATCACAGCTGCTGGCCTTGTGCAGTTTCTCTAAAATGAGCAGTGTCAAGCATCTTTGCTAATTAAATGGTACCACAGAAATTAATTGATTCTTTACCCAGCTGTTTTAAATACTGGAATCTTACACATGTATCACAGTTCATGTAAATGTGAAAAACGAGATGAAGAACTCCTAGACTGCAGAGACCTTAGTTTATTATACCTCAACTTGTTAAATGGTTTGTAAAAGCACCCTAGTCCATGTCCCAGTCGTTTTGGAACAAGATATACTAAGCAATGTTAAGATAGGGTGGAGAAATGCTAAACCTCCAGGTCCCTCAATTATGTACCTGCAAATAAGTAGTTCCAGTAAACTAATGGTGAAATAACAGAGGCCTAGACTGTATGACCCTGCTGTGAACATGTAGCATAAGTATGTAAGAGAATATAAGCAGGCTTTCAAAGCCTTTACACATACCAAGCAAAACTCAAGCTCTTCTAGTCAAAAGAACATAATAAGCACTTCTTTCCTTCCTAAGGATACCTGTTGTCAAGAGAAAGGAACTACAGTCATATTCACCAAACACCCAAAAGAAGCCCATTCTATAGAGGAGCAGAGCACTAACATCTCTACCAACCCCATGCTTGCCCCTTGGATTTTTCCAGGAGACACTTTCCTTCCTGGATTGGAAAGTAGGCAAATTTTTAACTGGTTTGATCTGAGATGTCCAGTTTTCTCAATGTGACAGTTCTGAAATATGAAAATATGCAACTGAGCACAAATAATCAACAAGAAATTATTATTTTTTAAAATAAAATTGAAACTAAATGTACTTCTTCCATTGTGGGGCAGTTTGGGTTGGTTTGCTTTGGAATTTTTTTGGTTTGGGCTGCAACAATATGTACATTAAAAGCATCTGAAATAAATAGATTGCTAGCAACTTCTTTTTAAGTGTCAGTGTAGCCATTCTGCTCGTAGGTCACTTGTATTTAGTGACATGGAGAAAGAATTGTGAATTGCTGCAGTAAGCATCAGTGGACTGTCAGTCATCTAGGGAAACACTCAGCTTATGCTGAAACTATGCTCGACTAAAATTGACTTCTATTGTATTTGTATTCTTTGAATTTGATCATTAACACACTCAACTGGAATTAAGTCCACCACTGCTAGAGATGAGTACTTCCTTCTCTTCTGTGGAGTGCAGCCAGCTTCACACAGAGGATGCAAAAAAAGGAGAATTTACCTTGGTCTCACAACAATCTTTCCAACCACAAGGGTCATTGACCTTTGCAGATCAAAGAAGGCTTTGTCAACCTGAGAAATTTTATCTGGGCAAGAATCCATTACCTCAATGATAGCAACTTAAAAAAAAAAAAGAGAAAATGTGTCTTTTCATACAAAAAACCCCAACCAACCAACCCCTTATGGGATGTCAATCATACTACAAATTTGTTAATAAAATAGCTTTCACAGATACTGCGGCTATCAAGGGGCTAAGTACAAGTTTCAGCTTTCATTTGGAGGCTGACAAATCAAAATCCTCTCACACTCTATTTGTTACTCAAGAGTTTGGAAGACCACTAAAAAGAACACAAGACATGTTTTTTTTGTCGCACATAGTTTCATCAAAAACATACTGGTTTGAGAAGCTGAATTTTTGAATGCTTGAGATGGCAACACTGCATCCAAACTCTTCAAAGGAGGCCAAGCACTGCAGTCTTTAGGTTTTGCTTATCACTTTCTTTAAGTAAATTAGCTTATTGATTAAAAGCTTACTGATTGAAATCACTATCATTTCTCCTGTGAAAGTGGTGAGAGAATAGGTACAGGTAGGGAGAGGGACATGTTCGTAGCATCCAAACATGCTAGAGAACACAAGTGTTGTCTGTCCTCTGTAGTGTGTTGCTTGTTTTGCTGTCTTGCTCACTTTCTTTGGAAGCCAGCGTTTCGTCTGTAGCAAAGACACTTGAGCCAAAAACAGAATACTTAATAGTCACAGAGTTTAAGAAAATGTTGCAATAATGCAGCATAATCTTTTGAGACTGATATGCTGACTTCTTCACTTCTCAATTACCTGACTGCTTACTTAACCTAATTATCCATTCTAATGCAGGCAAATGTACTTCACTAAAAAGTAAACTGTTCTAATAATATCACCTTAAGTACTTTTTTGCTTTTTGGTTATTAAAGCTGAAAATAGCAGTGTGGCATGAGTGAAAACAGGCTGTATGCGATGGACTTTGTTCTATTATGCTCTGTCTAGGAAGCAGCAGCAAAAATAAATGACCTTTCGCAAATTCCCCCATTGTGTTATGAGAAAGAAGAAAACACACCAAGGCTTATCCATGTCCTGAGATAAAAAATACACCCACTTCTGCTTGGCTTTGGTAGTTCAGGAAACCAGTAGCAAAACAGACGGCTGTATGGAAAATATTAAAAAGGAAACATTCAGAAATTGTGCAAGAGAATTTGATGACCACTAACAATGGAAGGCTTAAGGGAAAGCTGTGGTCGTTCCAGCATTGGTGGACATCACATATAGGCTCAGGTTCATGATTATGAGGAGGAGTTAGCATTAAGTGTATTTGCCCAATGCCATGCACGCCTTCAGAATGTATTTTCCCCTTTAAAGGAAGATGCAACAGCAGATATTTGGCAGTGTGTACACCAAATTTAATGACTCTCTGATTAACAGGCAGTGGTTGTGCTGCTGCTCAGAAGCAGCTCAATAGGATGAAGGAATGAGAAAACAAGAGTCCCATGAAGTCAGAGGGAAATGTCAAATTCCACACCCAGGACGAATAACCCCAGGAACCAGTACATGCTGGGGGCCAGCTAGATGCAATGCAGCTCTGCATAAGCAACCTTTGGAGTTCTTAGTAGACAAGCAGCTGAATGCCAGCCAGCATGTGCATTTGTGGCAAAGGAGGACAAAAAGCACCCTGGGCTGCATCAGGAAGAATGTTGACAGTAGGTCCAAAGAGACCCTGCTCAGCACTGTCGAAAACACATCTGGAGTTGCATCCACAATTCTGGCCTTCCCAGTACAAGACAGACATGGGCATACTGGAGTGAGTCTAGCAGAAGGTGAGGAAGATGATCAGACGACTCAGCAGTTGAAGTATCTGACATAAGAGGAGAGGCGGGGAGAATGAAGAGTGCTTAGCTTTAAGATAAGTCTCAGAGGGAGTGTGTGTATATAAATGCCTGATGGGAGAAGTTAAAGAAGATGGAGTAACTCTTTATGTTGTCCAGTGAGTAGGCAAAAGGTGATGGGCAGAAATTAAAATACAGGAAACTGTTTTAACATCAAAAAAACACTGTAAAAGTGATTGATCACTGAAACAGGTTCCCCACGGAGGCTGAAATCTCCATCCTAAAAGATGTTTCAAACGTAGCTGGACATGGTCTTGTAAGCATAGTTTGATTATAGCCTTTCTGAAAAATACCCAAAACCCCAAACCTTTTTGTAAAATAACTGTGAAATATAGTCCTAAGAAAGGATGTGACATCAAACATTTTCCACTGCTTAACATTTTTACTAGCTTTGATGTGTTGAAAAATTAGGAAAAATCTCTACTGGGCCCGTCAACCCAATTTGAATTGTTACATGTAGCTTTATCAGATAACTTAAAATTAAGGTTATCTAAGGGTTTCCCCATAGGTTTTTTCACTCCCCACATCATCATGAGATGTCACTGTCAGGGGCCTTTGTGAGTTTCATCTCTGCTTTTTCTTACTTGTCTGGAAAGAGCAGTTTTTTGACTTTAATGACCAGGCAAAACTCAACCCCACCAACAAAGCAGTTTAGAGAAGCAATACTAGTGATGACCAGAGCTTAAGTGTAGTTCCTGGACCAAGAGGCAACCAGCATATGGGTGGAGGTCCCAGATGATGCTGATGAGGAAGGACAATTAGGGGCTGTTAGTGATCTCAGGGCCCTGACAGAAGATAAATTCCAATAGTCATTGCCTATCTTCCCTTATAGGGAAGATAGCATCGAGTTTGTATTAAAGGCTTTAATTTATTAGGCCATGTCCTGGGTTCAGCAGTAGCAGTCATTTTTCTCCTTCTCAGTAGCTGGTGCAGCACTGTGTTTTTGACTTGTGGCCTGAGA